>CM027407.1:1143206-1204116 GCA_015711505.1 Sylvilagus bachmani | reverse complement strand
CAGGCTAATCCTCCGCCTTGCGGCGCCGGCACACCGGGTTCTAGTCCCGGTCGGGGCACCGGATTCTGTCCCGGTTGCCCCTCTTCCAGGCCAGCTCTCTGCTGTGGCCCGGGAGTGCAGTGGAGGATGGCCCAAGTGCTTGGGCCCTGCACCCCATGGGAGACCAGGAAAAAGCACCTAGCACCTGGCTCCTGCCATCTGATGAGCGCGGTGCTGGCCGCAGTGCACCGGCCGCGGCAGCCATTGGAGGGTGAACCAACGGCAAAGGAAGACCTTTCTTTCTGTCTCTCTCTCTCACTGTCCACTCTGCCTGTCAAAAAAATAAATAAAAAAAAAAAAAAAAAAAAGAACCAGGTGCTGCACAGGTAGCTCCATGGGCCTGTGGGGCTGACTCGTCAGGGACGTGCCTACTTTTCAGGGCCTCAGTGGGCAGAGCTTCTGAGAATTGGCTGCTCAGCTGCCTCCTGGACAACAGGATGTTAAGCAGAGCTACCCTGTTGCTTCCTGGGGTCTCAGCAGGCTGGGTCACTCAGGGCTCACTGCCCAGCCACTTCCCAGAGCCAAGGGCAGGAATCAGGGCCACCGCTGCTTCTCAGGTGATGGGGGGTGCAGCCCAGCTGTTCTCCGAGGGTCTCTGCAGGGTAAGTGGCTCAGGGGGTGCCACCCAGGTATTTCCAGGGCCTCCAAACTGACGTGCAAGACCACCTTGGGATGGCTGCTCGGAGCCACTGCTTCTTGGGACCCCGCAGCAGGGTCTCCAGATGGTCTGTGCAGCAAGAGCCTGGATGCAGGATGGCTGAGGTGAACGGAGGTCTTTCTCGAGAGCAGTGTGGCTGTGTGGTGCCCCAGAGCTCCCCACACCAGACTCCGTCTTCGCTGCAGTCAGCACCTCAGGTGTCCATGGCGACAGTGGGGCTACTGGGCACCTCCTGCTCTTCCTTCCCCAGAGAGGAACAGCAGGTGCTGTGTGCTCACTGCCTTCTCTTAAGGCCATCGTGGGGTCTCCGTGCTCTCCAGGACTCTGCCAGACCTCTGTGCTCTGTGAAGTCACTGCTGTTTCCTCTGGCATGCTCCTTGGGGAGGGGGCCGTGCCAGGCACTCGCCCCGCCCCCGTCACGGCTGCAGTTTCCAGTCTCAGGGTCAGGCAGCTGTCCCTTCAGCGCTCTGCTCTTCCAGGCCCTCCTGGTGTTTCCACAGCAGGTTTAATCGAGTTCCGTGCTTGAGCCTCTGGGATTCTGGCTGGGCCTGAACTGTGCAGCTCTGGGGAGACTGGAGTCTTCCAGCGGTTAGCAGCCTCTGCGCTTCTCAGCACCGCGCCGGAGCTCCTCATGTGCACAGCGTCCCTCAGGTTTCTGAGTATTTCATATTTTGATGCCATTTTAAATGTTATACTTTCACTTCAATTTCCAGTGGCTGCTGATATGTAGAAATGCTCATTCTAGGAACTATTTGATAGGCTTCATTGGCTTTTCATTATGCTTTGGTTTTTCTTTGTGTATGGGGAGAGTCAGACTTCCACTATTAAATGCGACATTAGCGGCAGGTTTCATCGGCTGCAGGAGTTTCTAATCAGGCACGGATATGGATTTTGTCAAATGCTTCCTTCTGCCCTGAGGTAATCAGGCATTTTTGTTTAATGTGATGACATTGATGGTTCTGAAAATATTAAACCAACCTTACATTCCTGGAGTAAACCCTGCATGTCATTTATATGAAGGGACTTTAAAAAGACTGTGGGGGAAACAGAATTACAAGGGAAGTTCATTTTGGTACCAGGAATGTTTCTGAAATCTGCATTTTTTTATGACATTTTTCTTGAACCTTTCTGAAGACTCCTTGTAAGCATAGATTTTTTTTTGCATGAGAACATGATCTTCTTTGTGTTTGTCTGAAAGACACACCTACACAGCTCCCATCACTGGTTGTCTCCCTAAATGCTCACAAGGCTGGGGTTGGGCCAGGCCAAAGTCAGGGGCCAGGATCTCCATTCAGGGCTGAATCCCAGCAAAATCCCAGCTACTTGAACCATCACCTGCTGCCTCCAAGGGTGCATATTAGGTGCACACAGGAGTCAGGAGCCAGAGCCACAAAAGATGAAACCCAGGTGCTCCGATGTGGTGACCTGGCTGGCACCCTCACTCCTAGGCAGGATGCCCCCTTAGACCTTGTTTTAATTCCAGTTTCCAGGAACGTCCTGAAGTACTCTCATACATTCTTGGGTTCAGTTGCTAAGATTTTCTGTAGACTTTTTACATCTGTGGCATCCTGGTCTAGTGTCCTTTTCATGTCGGTCAGGGGCGAGCATGTGGCCTGGTCATGACGATGCCTCTTAGGACCTTCACATCCCACGTCAGAGCGGCTGGGCCTGAGTCCTGGCTCTGCTTCCAGCTCCAGCCTCTTGCTGCTGCAGACCCGGGGGGCAGCAGGTGACGGTCAAATACCTGGGCCCCCGCCACCCGTACGGGAACCTGGGCACGCTCTTGGCTCCCAGTGTCGGCTGACCCAGCCTCGGCTGTTTCAAGTATTTGGGGAGTGAACCAGCAGATGAGAGAATCAATCTTTCTCTGCTTTTCCAATAAAATTTGATAAATTAAGTAAGTAAACAAAATTGATAAATGTCTGAATTCAGATACATCTCTTCCTCTTCAGTTTTCTTGAGGAGTCGGTTCCAGTTTGGGATTAGTGTTCCCTTAATTGTCTGCTAGAATTTACCGGTGAAGTCACTGGGGCCTGACCTGACTACAGATTCATATTGTATGCTAGAGGACGGGCTGTTCATGTGCTTGGGTTTCCCTGGGGTAAGCTTCAGTAACTTACGCCTTTCAGGGAGATTTGTCCATTGCATCGAATTTGCCAAGCATCATGGTCTACATGTTTCTGACACCCCCTTAGCACCTGCAGCGTCTGCTGGCAGCACCTGTGGTTTGCATCTCCTCTTGTCTTCCTGCTGAGTTCAGCCAGAGGCTGCTCAGCACTGTTGATCATCCCCAAGGAACTACTTTAGGTTTAGGTTTCATTGATTTTCCTGTTTTTTTTTCCATATTTTTTTTCTGCTCTGATCTCATTTTCTTTCTTTTTCTTCCTTACTATTTCAGTTGGTCTTTGTTCAATTTTTTAAAGTGCTGAGGCCTTTTTTGAGAACTTTACAGTTTTTGCAGCCTTTAAAAATTTCATTACATCACATTTTAATTTTCACCAATTTCAAAATACTTTGTCCCAGGAGTTATTTAGAAGTCATTTCAAAATATTAGGGGGGGCTACAAAGATCTATTTTTATTGCCAATTAAGCTTTTTAAAAATCTTAAATATTTATTCTTTTGAGAGGCAGAGATATAAAGAACACGAACCATGTCATTTTAATTTATTAACTTATTTTATAGACTAGAATATGATCACTGTAATCAGTATACCATGAAAACCTGAAAAAACTGCACATCTGCTGTCTCTGTGCAGACTGATCCATGGATGCTGGTTAGGCCAACTTGTGTTGTTCACGTCCTTACTGATCTTCTACTCGGTCTATCCATTATGAAAGAATATCAACACTTTAATTGCATGTTGTCTACATCTCCTTCTGACTCGTTTTGGTTTTTACTTCATGTACTTGACAGTTCTGTGCATAAAAACTGAGGCAGGTCTCGTGCTGCGGGCGGGTTAAGCCGCTGCCTGAGACACCACATCCTGGAGTCCCGGCTCCACCGCCAGCCCCCCTTGCTGATGAAGCACACCTGCTAATGCTCAAGTACTTGGGTCCCTGCCACGCTGTGGGAGACCTGGAGGGCCTGCCTCCTGGCTTCAGCCTGGCCCAGTCCTGGTTCTAAGCACCTGAGCACTAAGCCAGCAGACGGAGCTGCCGCCTGTCACTCTTTCAAATAAATGACAATAAAATGCTTTGAAATGAGCAGGAAGCCGATTTGCAGACAGTGAAGTGCCGCTGCCCCCTCGTAGGTGACCTTTCTCCCGAGTGGCCGCCTGGACCGTGCTTTCTGCATCACCCGCTGTCACAGCCTTGCTTTGGTGACTGACGTCTCTGTCCACCACTGCCGGACTTCTTCATGTTACAGGTGGTTCTCGGAGCCAGTGTGTTTGGAGTTCGCTCCCCAGCTGCGGTTGGCAGTCCCTGCCTTTCCATGGAGGCGCTTGGCTCATGCACTTACTCTGAGTAATGTCGTTAGGCTGAAACCTGTCATTTGCTACTTGTTTGTTCCACATGTTTTTGTTCCCTTTTTCTCCTTCAAAAAAATGTTTTTCATTTTATTTAAAAGGAAGGGAGCACCAGACAGATGGCAGAGAGGGCTTCCATCTTCTTGCTTATCTCTAAATGCCCACAACAGCAAGAGCTGGGTAAGTGCAGGGCCAGACGCCCAGACCTCCATCCAGGTCTCTCACACGGTGGCAGGAGCCAAGTGTTGAGCCATCGACCTGCTGCCTCCCAGGTGTGCAGAAGCAGAGTGGCCGGAGAGTCGGTGTGATGGGGCTGCCGCTGTCCCCATGGCAGCCACGCCAGGCCCTCTTTGCCTCTTGCCTTGTGTTTTCTGATTCCTTGATCTTAGCTGTTAACTAGTGGGTGTTTTAGGGTGTATAGCGTACATCCTTAGCTTTCCACACTCTGCCTTCGCGGTTTAAGAACATGAAGAACATTGCCAGTCTCCATCCACTGCTCCTCCTCTGCAGCAGTGTTGTCTTCATTTTCACTCTTGCGTGTGTTACACATGCCACACTCAGCAGTTGAAGGACTCAGATGCTAAGACAGGAAGGCTTCTTGTGGAAGAGATGCAGGTCTCCATAGGCTCCTGTTGGTCCTGGTGATCATGAATTGGGTCCGTTTTGGCGCGTCTGGAAGAGTCTTTGTTTCGCCCCTGCTGTAATGTGCCTTTGCTGGGTGCAGGTCTCCAGGTCTCCTCTTTGTTCCCAGCTGAGGATGGGGCCCCGCGCCCATCATCTGCTCTGTGCCGTCCCGGCAGGCAGTCTGCAGGAGCGCCCTGATGTGGTGTGCCTTCCTCTCTGGCCGGACTCTGCACTGGGCTGGGCCGAGCTACGGGCATGTGGGATCCAAGCCCGGCTGTGTGGGGCTGGAGTCTGGAAGAACACCCTAGTGAGTGGGAGATTCTTATTCAGCCAGCACGGTGGCACCAGCCCACAGCAGCTTGAGTTGGCTCTTGTAAGAGTCTGCATAGTAGTGGCCCCAGCCAAGTCGTCATTCAGCAGAAAACGCATCAGCGGGGGAGCTGCCCGGCTGTCACTCAGCATGCATCACTCACCTCGTTTACCTGGACTTCTTGTGTCCCAACGGGTCAGCACCATGGTTTTGTGCCCGGGCTTTGCTGAGATTCTCACATCTCTATTTGGTTTCATCTCATTTAGAATCACCCCCCCCCCCCAGTTTTCCTTCAAGTACATAATCTGCTCCCCTTCTTCCTCTCCTCCGGGAACTCCAGGGGCAGACTTGGGCTGTTCCATTTCCCCTCCCGGTCTGTTTCATTCCGGCTGGTGTTCTGGAACGCCGGGCTCTTGCTCCACCATGAAAGAAGTCATGGGCTGAGGCGTGAAGGGGCATGGGAGATCAGCGTTGATTCAGAGCAAAGTGAAGCTGCGAACTCTGGAAATGAATCGGGCCAGCGAGAGAGAACGAGCAAACAACCAAAGCCCTCACTAGGAAAAAGAAAAGCCCCTCCCAGGGAAATACAATCACCACCAATAAAAAAGCTGCCCGCCTCTCACCCCAGCCAGGCTGGGCCTTCCCGAGGCAGCATCCAGAGGCACAGGGACTGCTTCCGGGGTGGAGGCCCAGCCAGCGCTGTCGGGGCAGGATCCAGCGCCACCCATTCCCATGCCTCTCTTGGAACTGTTAGTGTCATGGTGTCAGGGGCATGATGGGAGTGGGGGAGAGAACTCTTTCCAACTAGTGCTGGTTCCACGTGTGCAAAGTTGCAGAACTTTCCATTCCTGCTACACAGAAGGAACAGTGCCCAGAAAAGGAGGGAGCTGTCACGTGGGCCAGGCCAGACTGCCTGTGGTGGACACCACAGCGGCCACTGCGGATTGCCTGGAGCTGTCGGCTGTGCGCGCAGGCCAGCTCAGTGTCACTCAGCAAGCCCACACTGGCGGGGAGCTGCCCGGCATGGGTTTGGCTGGGGCTCAGAGCGCAGCTCCTGTCCCAGGGACCTGTGTCCAGCACACTGGAGATGCCGCTCATACTCAGCGTCTGCTCAGACGAGTCCTGTCAGGTGTGCCCTTCACCGCAGACGTGGTCTCCGTCTGCAGAGGCCTGGCTGGGGTCCGTTACGTTCCAGGTGTGGCTGTCAGCACTCTCCCCTCTGCTCCTCCCAGGACACCTGCTGGCTTGAGGAGCGCGAGGCATGAAGGGACAGCTCCGGCTCCCAGGCTCACCGCACGGCTCTTCCCTCTGGTGCTCTTCTGCCAGCTCGGGCTGCTTGGTCTGCTGGCCTCTTACCGCAGGGCATGTGCCAGGCGCACCTGGGCTCCTCGCTCAGAATGCGGGTCCCGTGGTTTTGATGCAGCTTGGGGAGGAGCAGGTGGTGACTGGGGGAGCAGTCGCCAGTGTGTGAGCTTAGCTGTCCTGCCCAGTGCCTGGCCACCCACTGCTGGGCCAGATGTGGGCCAACTCCCGTCCCAGTCTTGTGTGAAAACCCCCAGGCTAACTCTGTGTGACTCTGGTGGCTTGCAACATCCACTTGGTCTGAACTGTGTTCAGCTTCCAGCAACCCAGGGGGCTCCCAGGCCTGGAGAAGATCCCGTGGCTGGCCAGCACAGGGCTTCCTGCTCGCCTCTGGCGTTGTGCACGTCAAGCTGTGTGGCCTGAATGGCTGGCTTTGGTGCTGGGAGTGTGTGCAGTATCCGAGCCCCAGAGCTGCCTGGGACAACGATGGGAACCCAGCTTGACCCCTGCTGCGTGCAGTTTGCCAGGGCTCTCAGCCCTACAAGGGCCTGCAAGAGTCCAGGGAAACTGCATGTCATGGAGAAACCATCCAGGAACACAAAAGGTTTTGCACCCCAGGAAACTTAATCTGTGAATCCCATTTTTGTGTGAACTGCTGAGGTTCCCCTGCGTCATCCCCAGTGTGAGCAGAGCCTCGTGCCGTCAGGTTTTTGCCATTCGCAGACAGCACATGGCTGAGTCCTGGGCGGGGACCGTGTCTGTGTCTCCCTAAGTGGATGGTGCTCTCCACGGACTGCAGCCCAGGCTTGCTCACCTCCGCCCATGTCTGTTCTTCAGGCATCAGCAATGCGGAAGCGCGGCAGCCGGGGAAGGCACCCAACTTCAGCGTCAACTGGACAGTGGGCGATTCGGCCATCGAGGTCATCAACGCCACGACGGGCAAGGATGAGCTGGGCCGCGCGTCGCGCCTGTGTAAGCGCGCGTTGTTCTGTCGCTGGACGCGCGTGCATGGCAAGGTACTGAGGGCCTGCGGCCACGCCTCCACCTCCCCACAGAGTCCACCCTTCTCGAACCTCCACGCTCCTGCCACCGTGTGTGGCTCCCTGAAATGAGACTCAGGAGTCTGGGGTTCTCTCTGGCGTCCCTGACTCAAAGGGTGGCCTTGGGCCTTCCAGTCCACTGCTGTCACACAGGCGGCCGCGCCCCTTCCCTCTGCCCTGGGGCTGCTGCCGGCACCCAGACGTGGCCGATCCCTAGAAGGGAGGAGGGGTCGGGCCCTGCGCGCTCCCTTCCCCCTTGGCAGCCTGCACGCCTCCCATGTGGTCGGTGAGTATGGTGCCAGTTTGCGTTGACTCCGCAGCCAGGTCCATGGCATCCGTCTGCTACAGGCTAGCCTGAGACGGGCGAGGGAGGTGCAGGCAGATGCCCCAGCGCTGGCGCACGCTGGCTGCCTGTGAGTCTCTGGGTCCCCACAGAATGGAGCCAGCCCGTGTGGCCCAGTGCACACAACACCAGCCGCACTTTTCCTCTGGGCGTGCTGAGAAAGATCTGTCAGCCGGGGTTCACTGGGGGGCGGGGGCGGTGCTGTCCTCACCTGTCACTCGCTCAGCACCTGCCCTGGTTTCTGCTCTTCTGCAGGCACCACCCCACCTACTGCGCGCCAAGATCACCAAGCCCAACATGTACCACGAGTCCAAGCTGGCGGCGAGGGAGTACCAGGCTGCCAAGGCGCGTCTCTTCACCGCCTTCATCAAGGCGGGGCTAGGCGCCTGGGTGGAAAAGCCCACGGAGCAGGACCAGTTCTCACTCACACCTTGAGTGAGAAGCAGCCGGTGCCCAGCCCACCCCCCACAGCCTCCCGTCTGGACTGGGGGCAGGCGCTCAGCTCGGGGAGGGTGTGGGGGGCACGGGGATCCCCGGGGTCGCCGGCACCATCCCCTGCATCCCACACCCTGGCCAGGAAGGGCACGGGCTCGTGGGGGTGCCGGGCATCCCCGGGCCCCTCTCAGCCGCGCATTCCTCCCCCAGGACCCGGCGCCCCCACCTGACCCCGGTTTACGTTTAGAAACTGAGTTCTACTGAGTAGGGCTTGCGTAAGTTTAGGAAAATAGAAATGACTTTGTGTGAAATTCTGGAATAAATAATTTATTCAGAGCTAGGAATGTGGTTTATAAAATAAGAAGTAATAATGTCAGATCACTTTATGCCACATAATTTTAACTGCAAATCTGCAACCTGCGTGGAGGAGGTGAGGTGACGGAGGGTGAGCCAGCGAGCGGCGCACACAGCCACACACACAGCCCCTGGGTCTCTCCTCAGTGCTTCCGCAGGGGGCTGTCCCGGAGGCCACCCCGGCCTCCCCTGGAAGCTCCGGAAACAGTACTTGTGTTCCCGGGTTGACCTCAACTCCTCAGAGAGCAAACGGGCGCAGCAACCTGAGGTTTGGCAGCGTTCAACCCGCGCACCAGGAGCAGCCAGCAGCGGCCCTGCCCCAAGTCTGTGGACGAGACGGCTGCCCAGGGACCAGCTGGAAGGAAGGAAGAAGCAGGCGCTCGGCCTGCGGGCCTGCACTCCCTCAGCCAGGCTGAGCCAGGCTGGACCAGGTCTGACGGGACAGCAGGGGTGGGGGGAGCCCAAGGAGGTTGCTCAGCTCCGCTCGGCGCACAGGACAGCCCCATGGCAGGGGAAGCCAGCCAGGAGGTCAGGACCCTGCGGCCTGTGCTCGGAGATTGCCCCAGGTGCCTTGTTCTCACTCAGGACCAGAGAGGAGCCAGCAACAAGCGCCCTCCGCCCCCAGTGCCGTCCTTGTGGTTCTGGGGGTCTCTCTGAGGGGCTCTCAGGGGGCTATGGGCCGGGATGGGTCCACAGCACACATGCGCACAGCAGAGGTCAGGGGTACATCCAGGTATCAGAGACAGGACAAAGCAGAGGAGACATGTGGCCACTGTCACCCATCAGGTCCTAGGGGTGCACGCAGTGACAGTGAGCAGGTGGCTTCCCTGGTGGGGCCTGAGCCCCGGTCTGCACATCTTCACGTAGCAGGAAGGGCCCCGTAGACCCGTCCGTGGGTCTGGGTGACTGTCAGTGTCTCTCCTGTGCCTGGAGAAGGGAAGGGTCTGCCGCTGTTGCTGTCCACTCCCAGGCCCCTGCACACTCGGGAGGAGCATCTGTGGCTCTGGGCTGTGTTGTTCCTGTCTCTATAAGTTGTATTTTTTCTAATGGGGATTGGGAGAGACTTAGTTTTTAAAATACGTGGATTTTGGTTACGAAGTCCTGTGGAAACACATTTGCTGCACATGCAGATTGCGCACGGCCATCTCCGGAGCAAGTGTCCCTGGTGCAGCGCCCACACAGCCACGAGACCTGGCGGGCAGGCTTCTGAGCAGGGGGAGGGTGGTGCAGGCAGAGCCACGGCCTGTGTGTGCGGTCACAACTCCACTCAGGACAGGTCAGGACACGGGGAGGGCCGCAGCTCACTCGCCCTCCTGGGCACCGGGCTCCCGCTGCGGTCACCCAGCGCCCTCTGCCGCTCTGAGACCCCTCACAGGGGACCGAGTGCAATCTTAAACCAGGGACGTGTTGACAAGCAGGGGATGGGAGGGTGTCTGTCCTGCTGTTAGCTAAACTCCCAGCATGCGGTCCAGAGTTCCAGAGGCTCTGGACCACAGCGCTCCCTGGTGGCCAGTGAGGGGAGGGCACTCCATGGTGGGAGCCAGGCTCTGTCGTGTTGCTCTGTGTCGGAGGCAGGTATGTGGCTCCTCCATGCTGCCTGCCCTGCTCAGGGCCTGGCGGGCCCACCCCTTCCCACAGGGGCTGCCAGGGACTGGCTCTGAGTGCCAGTGCTGATGCCCAGTCTGCCTCTGACTTCCCTCGTGCCCAGTCCCTCTGGATTGTTCGGACAGTTGAAATGACTGCTTTATTTTGAAGCGGAGAAGCCGACGTGATAAAGCACTGGTTCTCTGGGATTCCTTTCATTCCCATCCTCTCTCCGTGGGCCTGTGGAATGGCTGCATTCCGTGGGGGTCCAGGCAGCTGTGAGGCCCCGCAGCCCTGTCCGCCTCGGCTGAGCTTCCAGGGTGTTTCGCTCCAGAGCCCTCGGGGCTGCCCAGTCACAACTCCAGTGCAGCGAGAGGCGAGAGGAGCGGACTCCCCACCTCTGAACTTCTAGGAAACTCCGGACTCTCAGAAGCTTCCTTCCTGTCCGCCCCACACTGTACACGGAAGGGGCCCAGTGTCGTCTTCAGTGTGTGTCCTTGTCCCCTGCGGTGTCACATGACTGTCCCTGAGCATGGGGACATGCGGAACAGGGTCGGGACACAGAGCGGCCCGCATGGGCAGGCTGAGCGGTGCTGGCTGCGGGCCGAGAGGGGTCCACGCACAGGCTGTCCTGCTGGCAGCGCCGGCAACCCTGGCTCAGGGCCTGCGGGAGCCCCAGCAGCTGACGGCCCAGGCGCCGGACTGCACGCTGCCCGGCCCTGGTGCCCTGGTGTCTGTACATACCACCCCTCCTGCATGACCTCACGCCAGGCCACTGGCCGCGCATGAGACGCTGTCACTGTAGACAAAGGACTGGAGATGCTGTACAAATAAAACGCCTCCTGACCACTGCGCGGCTCAGGTCTTCCTTCCGCCCACGGTGTCCTGCCACTGGGGCTCAGCCCCCCCACCCCGATGCCCAAGCATTAGGGGCTTCACAAACTGCATCAGGAGTTCGTTTGGGTACGAGCACAGGTCCCCGCCTGTGAAGAATGGCACGTGTCCCCATAGCCGGGGCTCACGCGAAGGGGCCAGATGCTGAGACAGCAGGACACAGTCACCATTCATGGGTCACCCTGGCTGTGTCCGAAGGTCACATGGGTTTGGTGGGAATACAGGAGCGGTGCAGGGAAGCATGCATGCTACGTGTGCACAGCAGGTGTGGGGGAAGACCTGCCCACAAGCCACTCCCCTGTGAGAAATATATAAAAGGCAGGGAGCGTCCCAAAAGGCCCTCCGCCTCTGCGTGGCTGCCGGTGATGAGCGGTGGCCGGCAGGTCCAGGCGCTGGCTGCACGTGGCTTGGGCCTGCCCTCTGCTTGGTGTGGACGCTCCCCTAGCTTCCAGACTTGCCCTCACTCTCCCATGCACCTTTTGCACTAAAGAAAAGCCTAAACTGTACCACGCTGCCTCGTCTGTTGATGCTGCTCTTTAGAATTCTCTAAATATTAGGCAGAAACCCTCTCAGGCTTATTAATATCGGGGATTTATTACTAAGCGTATGCGACATTGTATGGCACCCCAAATTCCAGCAGCGTATGTGGCATCCCAGTTGGTGCTTCAGGGGAACTTCAAGGGGCCACACGTCTGTAGATCTCAGGGGTCATCTCTGACAGGGCGATCTGCCTTCCTGGTGTTACGCGCATCTCTGTAGCGTGAACGAGGAGCAGAGAGCAGTGCTGCTCACAGAGCCATGGCCCTTTGGCATCGCCTCCGAGACCATTCTGTCCCCACGAGGAAAACCACACAAACTGCAGAAGGAAGCCTTCTGAGGAGACGGTGTGGCCGCCGCACGGCGCACGGCAGCGCCTGGGGAGGCGGCCTCCGGCGGACGGCAGACGCTGCAGCGCTAGGGCCCGAAGAACCAGTGACACCGAGATGGCGCTCGCGTTAGAACACGCCCTGAGAATCAGAACCCAAGACTTCAACCCAGTGAGCAGGAGCGGGAAGGAAGCGAGAGCCAGGCGCACACTGATGAGCTGTGGGATGGCCTGAACTCAACCCTGGGAGACCATGTCCCAAAAGGGACCAAGATGGAACACAAAACCCCAAGACACACGGTGACGGTGGCAGTGCCGACCCCCTGCATGGTGGGACTCCCACCGGACGCCCCACGAGGATGCCTCGGAGGACCCGGGCAGGGCGAGCGCAGTGCGGGAGGAGGAGCAGGATTTGGCTGAACCGGGATTGGCCGGGGGTCGAGAGGAGCTGGAGCTGGCCCCTCAGGCTCGGCTCACTTTCACACTTGAGGTTCTTTTTGTAAGACTTTTAGTTTTTTTTCTTTTTTTACCTTTTGCCTAGCTTCACGTTGGGAAGCGGACACACAGATCTTCCACCCACTGGTTCACTCCCCGAATGCCTGCAATCCCAGGGCCAGGAAGTCGACTGCTCCCCACTGTGGGTGGCAGAACCCCAGCACCTGAGCCATCGCCCGGCTGCACATCAGCAAGAAGCTGGCTCGGACCTGGAGCCCAGGCGCTCCGGCAGGGCACACGGGGCCCCTCTGCAGCACACACGGGAGCCCCCCGCCCGGCTGGCTGGCCAGCTCCACGCACCTTAGGGTACTTGCTCCTCTGCTCCTGCATCCCCCACAGGTGAACGGAGGCGTCAACACCACTGCGAGCACAGCCCGGCTGCCAGCCACAGGTGCCCTGCCCTCCCCTGCGACACAAGGACACCGGCCACAAAGCTCGACAGCGCGATGGGAGAGGATTCAGGATTTCAGCCTGGATGCTGCTTTAGTGGCCTAGCTCCTGAGCAGTGCTGAGGAAACGTAAGACACGTCCCACGGTCCCCTCACGTGGCACACACCCAGACACTCCTAGCACACACACAACCATGGTCCCCTCACATGGCACACACCCAGACACTCCTAGGTCACACATGACCACGGTCCCCTCACGTGGCACACACCCAGACACTCCTAGGACACACATGACCATGTTCCCTCACGTGGCACACACCCAGACACTCCTAGGTCACACATGACCACGGTCCCCTCACGTGGCACACACGCAGACACTCCTAGCATACACACAACCATGGTCCCCTCACGTGGCACACACCCAGACACTCCTAGGTCACACATGACCACGGTTCCCTCACGTGGCACACACGCAGACACTCCTAGCACACACACAACCACAGTTCCCTCACGTGGCACACACCCAGACACTGCTCCAGAACACACACAATCCCACCATTCCCTCACGTGGCACAGCGCTAGACACGGCTCCAGGACACATGTCTCACTGCTCCCTCACGTGGCACACACGTGTCCACGGCTCCCACATGGCACACACCTTTCTGCCTCCCCCATGACACTGCTTCTGACTCACAAAGGCAGTACAGGCTCTTTTACTGGCACACTGTTAACTGGGCCAGTTAATTATATTAGAGCCACATATTTAAAACCCTGATTTTACTGTCTTCAGTAATCTATCTCACTAGGTGTGTTCTACAATTTCTCAATAGTTTTTAATACCCCTGGAAAAGCACGCTAAGACTTTGATCTCAACTGAAAAAGTAGATCCGATTTTCTGAGAGAGGCAGGCCCAGCGGGGGCCACTGGCTCGCCAGGCAGAAACAGGGCACAGAGGATGCTGCTGCCAGTGGAGCCGCCGGCCCACAGCCGGGCCCCCAGGGAGCACGTCTGACGCAACAGATGTTCTACTGGCAAAAAACACAAGCAACGAAACTAACATTTAAAGAACCATATTAAGTGCGGTGGGCCCAGGAGGACCACAGAGAAACGCCAGTCCCTGGGAGGTCGACGACGGCCCCACGACGGCCCCACGGCTCAGGCCAGGCCGGTGAATCCTGCAGTCTGAGTGGCGTCTAGCCCAGGCCATCCACACATGAATGGAATCCCGAGTTGACAGCTGGAAAAAGATTAGACTGCTTCCCATGCTGTACTGTGGCTCCCCTCTGCTTTGGGCGCGCTACCAGGAGACTCCACCTCCTCGTCAGCACCCTCGTGTCAGCAAAATTCCTGACACCAACGTCTGTAGCAGTGCAACCAGAACCCGAACTTGCACTGAGCCCTGGCTGGCACACCTCAAGACAAGCAGGCGTGGCACAGCTGCACTTTCATTCGGGATAATGCCCTACCGGCTCGCACCGCATCTGTGTGGTGGACAAAGCGGGAGCAGTTAGTGCCCGTGCAGGTGACTGGGTCGGGGCACCATGGACAACAGGAGCCTCTGGTCCCTAAGGAGATGCCGCGGCGCGGCCTCGAGCCTGCGATGCTGGCCGCCCCGCTCCTCGTCAGCTCCCTGCTGACGCACCTGGGAAGGCAGCAGGTGACGGTCCGAGTGCTTGGGCCCCGCACCCATGGGGGAGACCCGAATGGAGTTGCAGTCTCCTGGTTGGGCCTGGCCCAGCCCCAGCTGTTAGAGCCCATTTAGGGAGCAGATGCAAGTCTCCCTGTGTCACACTGCTGTCAAATAAATAAATCGATCCTTTTTGTAAAACGCGTCCACAATGTGTTGCTGCCGAGAAGAGGCACAAGCAGTGCTGGCTCGGGGACCTGCAGTGGGCCCCAGACAGTTCATGGAAAGTGGAGGAAAGATGGATCACTCCGGTGCAAGAAATATTGCGAAATCCTTGCACATACGAGATCTTTAAGAGGTCACGGAAACACACATCATGGTGAAATTACGCATGAATTTCACAACTTCTTTGTACCCAAATGTTGTTTCCACTTTCCCTGAACTTTCAATTTTTTAAAAATTTATTTGAGGCTGGCGCCGTGGCTCAACAGGCTAATCCTCCATCTTGCGGCGCCGGCACACCGGGTTCTAGTCCTGGTCGGGGTGCCGGATTCTGTCCTGGTTGCCCCTCTTCCAGGCCAGCTCTCTGCTGTGGCCCAGGAGTGCAGTGGAGGATGGCCCAAGTGCTTGGGCCCTGCACCCCATGGGAGACCAGGAGAAGCACCTGGCTCCTGGCTCCTGCCATCGGATCAGCGCAGTGCGCCGGCTGCAGCGCGCCGGCCGCGGCGGCCATTGGAGGGTGAACCAACGGCAAAGGAAGACGTTTCTCTCTGTCTCTCTCACTGTCCACTCTGCCTGTCAAAAATTAAAAAAAAACAAAAACAAAAACAAAAAATTTATTTGAAAGGCAGAGCTGTGGGGGGTGGGGTGGAGACATCTTCCACCCGCTGGTTTCTCCTCAAATGGTTGCAATGACCAGAGCTGGGCTGATCCAAAGCCAAGGAGCTTCTTCTAGGTTTACCACTTGGATGGCAGGGGCCCGGGTACTCGGGCCATCTTCCATTGCTCCCCAGCTACATTAGCAGGGATGGGAAGTAGAGCAGCTGGGACTCAAACCAGTGTTCTGGTATGCAATGCCAGTGTCGCAGGCGGCGGCCTAACGCAGTGCGCGGCACTGGCCCCTTCTCACCGACGGTTTGAAGCACTCGTTCAGTGGGGCGGTTCAGTGGCACATGGGGTCAAGCCGGGAGGGGGGAAGGCAGAGGGCCAAGCTGGTCTTTATGTGGGGGGGGGGGCGGGGGCAGTGTCCCTCTTCCCTCCTTCAGAGCCCCCTGAGTCCTGCCAGGCCTGGGCCCAGCGATGCCTGGAGAGGTAGCTGCCTGGGGGGTCACGCTCACTGCTGCGAGTGCGGTGGTGGAGGGGAGTCTGCACAGTAACGGTGGGCCCAGGTGACACAGTGGAGGGCCTGGCCCAGGAGGCTGGGGGAGGGAGGGGCAGGCAGGGAGGGATGGAGCGGTGGTCACAGACCACCAGCGTTCACAGGGAAGCCCATATCTAAACACCAGTGCGACAAGGAGTGGACGCAGGTGTCCACAGCTCTCAGGGATCAACCAGGAATGGGTGCAACCTCCATGCCCACTGCTCCCAGGTGCCCCCGGAGTACTCGCTCAAGTTCTGGCCGTGGGGAGGACATGGGTCCCCCACCCGCAACGCAGGGCTGGGAGCCCCCCGCCTGCCTGTGTGCACCAGCAGCCCCTCCGCAGTACCCTCGTCTGCCCCCATCCCAGCGGCCTCTGAACAAAGCAAACCCAAAGCTAGGCCAGGAAGGGGCTGGGAAATTTCTGAGTGAAGGCCAGTCACCGCACACCTACCCTGAGTGCTCTCTGAGCAGCTCCTGCCCCCGGCCCCATGTGACTCCGTGGCAGCCTTGTCTTTGTGCGAAAGCTGGCTGCAGGGATGCGCAGGTTCACGTGGGGACTTCAAGGGACAAGACTTGGTTCTACCGCACATTTCCTTCCAGCAGCCGCAGGCTCTCTAGGCCAGAGTCTGTGACGGGAGCCCGCCCCTTAGGTGCCAGTGTGGCCCCAGGGGTGCCCCTGCAGAATAAGCTGCCACCTGTGCCCAGAGCCCTGGGACCTGTAGGACACTGTGTGCCACCAAGGGTCACGGCAGGTGCCTGATTTCTCCCCGACCCCTGCTCCAGGCCCCTCGGAAGGGCCGGGTGCTTCCAGGCACTAGGACAGTTTGGTGGGAGAGGGGCCATCTGCAGAGAGCAGCACAGGTGCCCCCTCCCAAGGAAGCAGCTGACAGCGCAGGGCCTGCTCAGGGACCAGGGTCCCTCCCTCCGTGGCAGATCCTGGGGTCTCGTTAAAGGGCAAACCACAGCCCTTCAGAGGGTCAGTCTGCAAACATGCCTCCACTGGGTCTGGGGTGTGAGATCCAGGGTCCAGGGAGTTGGGCAGATTCTCTCCTGGGCAGGGCGAGGATGTCTTAGTGCCGGGGGCCTCACGAGGTGGGTTCTGTTTCCTGTGTTCCGAGGCCCCTGAGCATGGGATACATAATGGAGAGAGTGTAGGGAGAGGAGGGTCATCCTAGTGCAGGCAGTGACCTGGGCCCTGAGCTTCTCACACCCCATCCAGGCCTGAAGGGAGCTGCCCTGGGGACAGAAGCAGCACACACTCAGCCCTGAGTTCTGAGCTGTGCAGCTCACCTGTCTCAGGACAGCAGAGGGGACCAGGTGGGCGGCCCCACCCCTGCTTAGCGGCTAAGCCAATTCACAGTGCCCTTGGTTGAACACACCCGTCCAGTCTGCAGCAGCCCCTCCCCAGGCTGCAGTGCCCCCTTCTCCCAGGCCATGTGATCTTGGGGTCAGGCTGTTGTTGGCAGGCATACAGGATGAAATTGATTAGGCTTGTGAGCTGGATGACCACCCCTTTGCTACGCCCCCCTGTGTGACCTCATGCCCCTACCTGGCCATGCCTGTGTGCCCACCTGCCAATCAGACTAATTAGCCACTCCCCTTTGGAAATGGATTAAAGGCCCAGAACATGGTGGGCCTGGTGCTTTTTTCCTTTTGCCCTGGACCAGCTCGCTGCCCCACACCTTTGGGCCACCTGCCCCACGCGGCCCGGTCTGCACCTCCTGCTGCACGCGGCTGGCCCCGCCCCACGCGGCCCGGTCTGCTGCTGCACGCGGCTGGCCCCACCCCACGCGGCCCGGTCTGCACCTGCTCCACGCGGCCGGCCCCGCCCCACGCGGCCCGGTCTGCACCTCCTGCACGCGGCTGGCCCCGCCCCACGCGGCCCGGTCTGCTCCTGCTGCTCAGTGTGAACCCAGATTTCCCTCTTAGGGCCCTCACTCTCCTATGCGTTTCTCTCACTGAATAAGAAACCTGAACTTATGCTGCCTCGCTCATTTATGCCTGTATTCAAAATTTTTCTCTTAGGCAAGAACACATAGCTTATTAATCGGGTTAATTCAATTAACCCGAATTTATTAATAGGCACCTGGTAACAAGGTGAGATGGGTTCCTTAGCCAGGGCCAGCCTCACTTCTACTGACCAGCAGGAAGATCGCACGTCCAATCCACTAACCCTCCCTCACCTGGGGGCAGGAGTGGCCAGCCACTGCCGCCAACCTCCTCTTGCCCATGTGAGGGGCTCCTCCCACGAATGCAGCCCCCAGGAGAAAGCAGAGAGAAGGCAGCAGCACAGCCAGAGCCTGGACCAGCAGTGCCTGGGGCTGTGCCTGGGTTGGGGGACCCAGTCTGGCTGGGCTGCAGCTCAGAGAAGAGCTGAGGAGGTAAACCCTGCAGATACACCCATACAAGCCCCAACTGTGGCCATTAACAAACTGAACACAAGGAAGTCTAACGACCCTCCAGTTTGTTGGGGATGTCAGGAAACACGACACCTACAGCAAAACTGCCCAAACGCTGACCGACGGGGCAGCCCAAAGGCTGTGTCCCAGACGTAAAAAAGGCTTTCATTGGGCAAAAGATTGCAAGACTAAGCCTTTAAACTCCCAGCGGGGCGGCCCTCAGCCCAGCGAGTAAGAGGGAGCCCCACCACCACTAACTGGTCAATGCCTATCTTCAATCTGAGGCCAAAATTGACCCTATACTTAGATGGCATTGCCTTCGTGGGTTTAATTGATATAGGGGCAGATGCCACTGTCTTAAAAGCTAGCGACACAAGAAAAAATGCAACACTGGAAGACAGCACCCGGGCCCGACCTCCCAGGCTTGGAGGGTTAAAATTGGCTGATCAGGTCATCATGCCTGTAACGTGGCGAGATGACAATGGAGATACGGGAACCATCTTTCCACTAATTGCTGAGGCTTCCATGACCTTATGGGGCAGAGATGTGCTCTCAGAAATGCAAGCAGTCCTTTCTACGGATCACAAATCTCCACGAGCCAGCAGCTTTAATGGAGAACCTACAAGTAAGATTCACCCCAATTCTAGGGGCCACTACTCACCTCATACAAAAGCCAAGCCCAATCCCCATTGAATGGGAAAAAACAGGAAACATCTGGGTAGAGCAGTGGCCAATATTACAACCCAAACTTGGCATCCTTAGAGAACTGGTACAGGAACAATTGGAAAAGGGACACAGAGAGCCCTCCACTAGCCCTCACAACATGCCCATTTTTGTAACACCAAAGAAACAGGGGACATATAGGCTACTACAGGAATTGAGAGCCATCAACAAAATCATAAAAAGGCCTACTTCGCCTTTACAGTATGGGAGCCCAATTTCCAGCTCCCTGCAAAAAGATTTCAGTGGACAGTAGGCCCACAAGGCATGAAAAATAGCCCTGGCGTTTGCCAAAGATACGTTTCTCATGCGACCAGCACACTTCAAGATCAGTGCTTGGTCGTACATTACGTGGATGATATCTTACTTGCTCACGAGAATGCAGCAACTCTGAATGCCTGCCTAAGTGAGACAGCAAGAAATTTGCAATTCCTGGGTTTGTCTATTGCCACAGAAAAGGTACAACATTTTCCTCCCATTCAATTCTTGGGTTATCAAATCTCCTCCCATATATCTCCAAGGGCCCAAACCTAAAAGTCAAGCAGAAATACTCACTCAATGAACTTCAGCAACTATGTGGCCAAATCAATTGGCTGAAGCCCTTCCTTCCCCTAACACCTGCAGAGCTTAGACCGCTATATGATTTACTAAGGGGAACAGCCCGTCTTTAAAAATCACATTGACACCAGCAGCCAAATTCACTATAGAAAAGATCAACACCCAGCTGTCAAATTTAAAAACCTTTAGATATGACCCTCAGGTGCCTCTATTTACCATAACCATATCTACCCTCAAGGCCCCCTTAGGAGTTATTTGGCAACAACACAGACCACTTTTTTGGGTGCACATAGCCTGGAGCGAGTGTCGTAAAATAGTTAACAAAGTAGATGCCATCCTTATGATGGGACTTAAATTAAGATATCATGCCAATAAGATGTTTAACACAGAGCCAGACATAGCGGTCTTACCCCATCAAAATCAGAACTGTCAATGTTGATGCAGAATAGCACGCTCTTTCATACTTTAATGATAAATTCCCAGGACAGGTTGACAATCACCTGCCAGGGAAAGGCTACTCCAGACATTACAAACCTTGGAAACAGACTCTCCAACACACGCTTTCCTTGCTAATCAACCTATACCCAAGGCACCACGTGCATTTACGGATGCCAACAAGTCACTGTTTGGAAGAGTGATTAAATCCTCAACAGAAAAAGATAAGATCCATGTAGAACCCCACGGGGGATCAGCACAGTTGGGAGAAGTAAGGGCAATAGTCAAGGTTCTACTCCTGACAGGATGGACTGGTAAATATATTCTCAGACAGCAATACTCAGTGCAGGTAGCAAAGACGATCCCTTCTGCAGTCTTTAACCGACCCATGAACCAACTGACCAGATGTTCACAACACTTAAGGAGCTGAGAACAGAAAACACCCGCGGTATATCTCACACGTAAGATCACATACTGGGTTACCTGGCTTTATTTTCCAAGGCAACAGAAAGGTTGATGGTCTTATCTCCTGCAACACGGCTTCCATTGGACACTTAGGACAAGCCCGTATTCTACACCAAAAATTTCATATGTCAGCAGCAACATACAACTGCTCTTCCCAGAATTAACAATGAGCCAATGCAAACACCTAGTGCACTCTTGCAAGAAATGTGCACCCCTCGCCCCATTAGGCCCACTGCAGCAAGCAGGAGTGAACCCGCGAGGCCTTGCTCCTAATAAGCTCTGGCAAGTGGACGTCACCCACATTAACTCCTTTGGTAAACTTAAGTTTGTCCATGTGGTGGTAGATACTTATTCAAAGGCTGTATTTGCAACAGCCCAATCCAGAGAAAAGACTAGTAATGTGATAAAGGTGGTTAAATCAGCCATGCTGGTCCTTGGTGTCCCCTGGACCATAAAGACTGATAACGGGTCAGCGATTACATCACAGGGATTTAATTCCTTCCTGAAATCCTGGAACATACAGTCTGCCACAGGTATCCCATACAACCCACAGGGACAGGCAATCATTGAAAGAACTCACAGGATGATTCAAGATCTCTTACGAAGACAAAGAAACAATCTTATGCCCCCAGACCCACAGCTTGCTTTGACTGAGGTCCTTTTCACTATCAATTTTCTTAGTTTTGATTCCCAAGGGATCAGCCCAGCTTATAAACACTGGGGACCCATCCCAGACCCCGGCCTCTATGGTTAGGTGGAAAGACCCCTGACAGGAGAATGGAGGGACCACACCCTCTGCTAACCAAGGGTCAAGGATATGCTTGTGTCTTTCCAGAGTATGCGGGACAGCCTATTTGGGTACCAGCCAGAAACATCAAGCCTGCAACTGACAGCCAACCAGAACCAGCTGAACAAGACTGAGCGTCCACCCTTGTTAGCAGACGCACCTGCCCTGTCATCCTACCCTGAGGAATTGCCCATAGTCACATCCATTACTGTTTTATACCCACTAGCTCTGGTCAGCCACTCAAATGGCCCACAGCCTGCGTGCAGTCACGCCATTCCTGATTACCACTGTTCCTCATTCCTACCCCCATCTGAGCAAGCACTCCTGTCGTCTCCCATTTTGAGCACTGGTTAGTCAATGACGGGTAAGATCCCCTGGGGGACAACCTAAGACAGGCACAGCCACATACAGAGGCCACATGGAAACGGGGTCAACAGTGGTATGGCCAAGAATCATGCCTCCAGTTGCTCAAAAATAAATGATAAGGGGGGAATGTGGTGGAATGAGAAGGTCATGCCAAGATGGCCGCTGGCAATAGAAACTGCCTGGCAACAGGTTGTGATTGGATGGCTTCGGAAACATGACAACAGGCCGTGACTGGATGGCTTCAGAAACTGCCTGGCAACAGAGCCTGACTGAAAACAGGCTGTGATTGGATGGCTTTGGAAACTGCCTGGCAATAGGCTGTGATTGGTTAGGGCATAGACCGCCCCTTGACCGGATTGGATGCCTTGGCTATATAAGCAGCTGTAGCAACTGAAATAAACGAGTCTGCGGGCTGCTTGCCTCTGGCCGGCTTTCACCTGACTCCCAGGGTCTGTGTGGTGACTCCGCGCCTCTTGCCCCCACCATGCTCTTCCTCTCAGAAACGAATCCACAGCAACAAAGGCAATGAAACAAAAACAAGCGGCAATATCTCAAAAAAAACTGAACAAGTGGCCAAAATGATGTTGGCTCTGCCACCACAAATAAAAGCAAAGCCACCACCTAAACTCATAGGTACATGGTACAGCGTGGTCAGAGAAAGTCAGCCTTGGTAGACGACCAGAGCCATGCTGGGAAGTTGCCCCCATAGACCCGCGGACAGAACGATCCTGACAAATGAGCAAGTGGATATTGGGCATTGTCTAAAATAGTTCCTGACAACATGGCGCCTGGCGGATGTTCAGGGGGTGTGTTTGCAGCCGCTGAGGCTATCGGACCACCTGCAGGGATAGGTCTGCTTTAGTTCCGGACACGTAAACAGTGCACGATCCCTATACTTTGCATAAGATGCCCCTGTGCGTGGTCCACCCACGCCTGTATGACCTTTTCGCTGATTGGCTCCCTACTGCGCATGTCCTTCGTAAGCTTTATAAGCCTGCACACTTCCTCAATAAAGTAGTTCCTGCTTCAACAACTCACGGGTGCTTGCTGCAGTGTGCTTGACCCGTCGACCTTACCTCTCCCGTTTGCCTTGTCGGGGAGTGTCTGTACTGTCCCCTGCTGGTCAGGGGCCAGCCTCAGGTTTAAAACCCCAACAAGGCCGGTGCTGGGGCTCAACAGGCTAATCCTTTGCCTTGCGACGCCGGCACACTGGGTTCTAGTCCCGGTCGGGGCGCCGGATTCTGTCCCGGTTGCCCCTCTTCCAGGCCAGCCCTCTGCTGTGGCCCAGGAGTGCAGTGGAGGATGGCCCAAGTGCTTGGGCCCTGCACCCCATGGGAGACCAGGAGAAGCACCTGGCTCCTGCCTTCGGATCAGCATGGTGCGCCAGCTGCAGCTCACTGGCTGTGGCGGCCATTGGAGAGTGAACCAATGGCAAAAGGAAGACCTTTCTCTCTCTCTCTCACTGTCCACTCTGTCAAAAATAAAATAAAATAAAACAAAATAAAAAGACCCCGACAAGTGACGCCCAACGTGGGGCTTGACGGACTCGAACGAGCCCTTAAGAAGGACTGACTCTGGCCCGAGAGGACTGACTCCGGCCAAAGTGAAAGTACCAGTGGACATGGCTAAGTGAGTCTCTCGAGGTAAGGTATCCCCGAAAGGATGAGGCAATCTCATGCTAAGTTTGAGGACCCAGTGCCTAAGGCGCTGAGATACATACTGAAGACTCAAGGTTTAGAAATGTCTGGCTCTCAGGCCGAGGAGGTCTGGGAAGCCCTTACTGAAGTGGTGCCATGGCTCGCTGCTGCCAATCTTTCTGACTGGTCCACATGGGACCAGGTGGAACAGCTGGTTCAAAAACAGGAGATCAATCTTGGGACTGTTCCTCCACTGGGGACCTACCCTACCGTGTCTGCCCTAAGGCTTGCTTTCCACTGACCCCAGGCGAAGGAGAGTCGCGTAAGAAGTCTTGCACACCTAAGCAGCTGGATAGGAAACAGATGGGCTGGGCGGCCTTTGATGAGGACCGTCAGGAGGCTCATGACTCCCCAGAGGAGTTGAAACTCAGGTGGAGCCTTCAGGTGTGGCGGTAACCCCCAAGGGCCCAGCACGGCCTCAGCCCACCACACCTCCAATTACAGAGGGGACGTCTGGCCTTGTGCCGTCCATGTGGCCACCCCCTTATGGGCATTCCCCTCCCTTGGATCACCCGCCACCATCTTGTCCTTCTGAGGTGACCTGCAGCCGCCATTTTATGGACCGGTGGAGTCTCATCTTCACCCTACATGGCTTTTCCAGTAAACGTCAACCAGGGAGGCAACCGGCTTGCACCGTGGTATCCTTGGGAAGCCCATGAGCCAAAACAATTTAAAAAGGCTGTTTCTGAAGATGGGCCACGTTCTCCATGGGCTGAGACTATTCTCCAGGGTCTCGCTCATCAACAATGTGCCACCCAAGACTGGAAAAATTTGGCTAAAGCTGTACTCCCTGGTCCTCTATACAGAAAGTGGTGTGTGGGGCATGAGGGCGCCAAGAGGAAATTGGAGAGGCGGAGTCCAAGTTGTGTACAAGAAAACTTGATTGGGCACAGGCATCAGCAGAGATGATGTCAGCACGTGAACCTTATGGAAACCGAGTGCATGACAGGGTAACCTTTAAAACGACTGGCTGGCTTGTCTTCCCCTCCCCTATAGCTCTGTGGTTTTTCGCTTTAAAAGAGGCTTACTGCGCAATAATAAATGAGTTCCTGCTTGACTTGACTCCCACGGCGTCTGACTGTCTCTGGGACAAGGGAGGCTGGGAACAGGCGAGTGGCACACTTACTGTTCCTCGGACCCAGTCCACCCTTGTTTGGGTGGGCTAAGACCCTGCATCTGGCGCCCAATGTGGGGCCCAAACAGTAACTTTTCGGCCGAGGCTAAGTGGTCTCTCAGGGTAAGTGAAACCCTTAGTATGGGTAATTCTATCTTTCCCAAAGAGGAGAAGGCGGCAGCCCGGGGTATGGAAGGGACAGAAGATAACACCGACAGTAGGGAAGACAAGGAATGGGTAAATTCGACGAAGAACGTGTGGGCTAGGTTGAGGCATGCAGAGTGGAAGTTAGGATGAAAGTAAAATTTCTTCCCCCCGAAGCCTGCATTCCGAACGATTCCATATGTGCCTGGGACTGAGGAGGGAGCACTGCCCTATGCGACCCCGCAGAGCGACCTGTGTGAGCTAGATCCCACCGAAAGACAGGGGCTGGGGGAGGTAACTTACGCAGAAGCTTATCCAGCCAGTAGGGGACCGCGAGGGGACTTGGATCTTGGACCATGGGGTTCGCCCCTTCAAGCCTACCCAGTCAATCTGGCCCCGGGTGCTAATAGGCCCTTGGAATGGTACCCTTGGGAGGCCAAGGACCTCAAAGAACTCCGCAAGGCAGTAGCCAAGGATGGCCCAAACTCCCCTTGGGCCCAGACCTTACTACAGGATATTGCTTACCATCCCTGTGTCCCTAAGGACTGGCTGGACGTGGCCAAGGCTGTCTTGACCAGCTCTCAGTTCATCAAATGGTGTGCCTTCTTTAAAGAAGAATGTCGGGTGTGGGCTGAAGCCAATCGGCAAGCCCAGCCTGCGATACCAATTACTTATGCTATGCTGTCGGGGACAGGAGAAGGGTCTTCCACTGGGGTACAACAGGCAGCGGTACCTGGCCCGTCCCATGATCAGGTGAGACAGGTGGGGCTTAATGCCTGGTACAAACTTGACGAGGGGCCCACCGAGTCTCCCATAGCTGGGGTGCGACAAAAACCGGGTGAGCCGTTGCCAGATTTTATAGACACAGTCCAACAGAGTGTTCATCGCAAGCTACCGCGGGAGACCTCCAAGATCAGTTTGTAAAATTGCGAGTTTGGGAAGGAATGAACGTGGACCATCGCACGGCCTGCGCAGGACTAAGGGACGCTTCCCTACGCAGGTGGGTGGGGGCCTCCCAGGATGTGGGTACACAGCAGCATCAGTCTCAATCATTGGCCCTGGCTTTACAAGCTCAAGCAAGCGCAATGACTGAGGCTATTACTCAGGCATTGGCAGCCCAGGGCCAAGGAGTTTCAAGACTGCAGGGAAGGGGACCTGTTTCAGATGTGGACAACAGGGAATGCCCACAGCTCCTCCCTGCCAATCAACCAGGAGGGCCAAAGTCGCCCCTACCCCTGCCCTAGGTGCAGGAAGGGATACCACTGGAAAAAGGACTGCAGGTCCCAATTTGATCTAGAAACTGGGGGGGGGGGCGTCCTCCAGCCCCGTTAACTCAAGAGGAACCCCATCCAAGAACGACCCAAGCCCACTGCACTGCCCCTCATGGAGGGGCTCCGTCCCAAGATGAGCGTCGTCATAGGCGGAAAAAGGTTCCGCTGCCTGATCAACACTGGGGCGGACAGGATGGTACTCTGAGAAGGGGAGGTGCCGCCCGCCTGGGAGCTAGCGGATGGACCAGCAATACTGGGAGTGGGGGACAATTCTCAATCTAAGGAAACAGTCGCCCTCATGAATGGACCAGTCCTGATGGGGAACAGGGAAAAATACATCCCCTGGTAGCAGAAAACCCCACAGCACATACAGGAGAAAAGGCTAAACGTTGACAATCACATTTCCTTCAATGTTTTGCCACTCTAGGCCTGCGAGCACAGGTCAAAACGGATAATGGACCTTCCTTTACTAGTGAAGCAATGCTGGACTTTTGTAGCAGACGGCATATTGAACACATCGCAGGAGCACCTTACACCCTCAGGGCCAAGCAATTGTGGAAAGAAATCATCAATGCCTAAAAGAACAACTTTCGAAACAAAAAGGGGGAATGAGCCCTCATATCCAATTACAAATGGCTTTGTTCACTGTAAACATTTTAAATTTTTCCAAGGGGTCAATTGAATCAAAATTCCAAAAACACTGGGGCCAGTTAAACCCCAGGCCCCAGGTTCAGGTTAAATGGAAGGACCCTCTGACGCAGCACTGGAGGGGACCAGGCCCCTTAGTCACCACAGACAGAGGGTTTGCGTGCGTCTTCTCCGTAGGGAGACAGCCCCCATCTGGCTTCCAGCCAGAAACCTTGTTTCTGCCCGTTTCCTCTATACCGGAAGATGCCCCAAAACAGAATGACCAACAAGGAGAGGAAACGCTTATGCCGGTCACAGCTCATTTTCAAAGGAAAAAGGACCAAAAAAGTAACTACGACTCATCCCCAAGGGCTCCCAGCCTTGACAAGCTCTTATGTTCCTTAACCATTTCAAATGGACGTACCTTGACTGACGGGCATTCCAACCCTCGTGGCTCAGACGGTGGCCCAGAGAAACCCACACCAACCTCAGCGGGTGACCTGGCTAGTGACCAGCACTGGCAATGGAGAGATCTTCAACAGCACCATGCATAATGTCCCCCAAACCTGGTGGCCTGACCTCTACTTCGACCTCTGTGACCTGGCCAGAGGCTCCCGGGATGTTGGGGACTGGACCCCCATTCACAAAGGATGGCCCGAGTGTGGGGGCCCACTAGGATGCAACTTGCCACACGCGTCAGATCCCCAATGGCCAGGCTGTTCTCATGTGTTAAAAATAGCAGCCTTAACAGACTTTTATGTACGCCCCAGATTATATACTTGGCTTTTCAGAAATCAGACACGGCCGGATCTTAGAGCCTCATGTTGGCATGTTTGTTACGTAGACCCCCCCCTTCTATGAGGCCCTTGGTGTTAAAGGAAAGTACCGGGTTGTAAATTCCCCCGCTCAGTGCAGATGAGGAGACCCAGCTGAAACCCAACCGGCCGGATTGACTTTTCCATTGGCTACAACTAACATGACTTGTTTACCCTAATCTGTACCCTTGGGCCCTGCATATTAAACAAACCAATCCAACTCATAAATGCTAAAACACAAGAAATTCAACTTATGACACTCTGTGTCCACTACGATAAGCTCGGCCCTGAGCATTCCCCTATACTCTAAGTGAACCTCAAAAAGAAAAGAGGTGCCAAATGGGTGTACCTTACACACTTAGATAACAATCCTATCACCCCATTAATGATCCAGGCAAGGTCCTTATTAGACAAAGAAGTCAACCTCTCTTGGTACAACATTTCAGAGGACATCAAATTTTGCCAGGTTTCTTGTCACAAGGCAATAAAACGGCAGATCAATTGGCTACGCATGGGGTCTTGACAGCCCCAATTCAAACCATTCCTGGCTGACAGCTCACTCGAGGTCTTCATGACCTTACACATCTAAACTGGAGAGGGTTACATCACAGATTTCCTTCCGTTCCATTAAAGACCTTAAACGGATTATAAGAACCTGCAAATCATGTGTTCCCCTGTTATAAGTCCCACCTCTCCAAACACCTGGAGTAAATCCTAGAGGATCAAGCCCAACATACTATGGCAAACTGATGTTACGCACTGTGCACCACTTGGCAAGCTTAGGTGTATCTTTACGTCCATGACACGTACTCCCATGCCTGCTGGGCCACTGCTCACTCTGGTGACAAGGCCAAACATGCTGTTGGTCATTTTCTACAGTGTTTTGCTATTTGGGGGCTACCAGCAAAAGTCAAGACTGATAATGGCCCCTGCTTCATTATTAAGACAACACAAGAATTCTTCAACAGATGGCATATTCAACACTACTGGAATTCCTCACAACCCACAAGGACGAGCAATTATCGAAAGACAAAATAAGATTTTAAAAGACCAACTTATAAAACAAACAGGAGGAATCATACCCCCACGAGACCAGCTACGAATGGCCATGTGCACCTTAAATATTTTAAATTTTCCAAAACACCAGCCCTGTCAGCCTTTCACAAACATTGGTCCCTCCAAGTACACGACCTTTCGGTTAGGGTGAAATGGAAGGACCCACTGATGGGTGCTGGCGAGGACCAGACCCACTGATCGGTGCTGGTAGAAGATTTGGGTGTGTCTTCCCTCAGGGGAATTCCAATCCCATATGGGACCTGTGAGAAACCTTAATTACCTCCCCTCTGCCTAAGAAGGTCACCAGGAGGACCCCCTCCTGAGGAGGGATTTTTCTTTTCTCTGACAGGGATGGAAAGACCATATTGGACTGCCTCACTGTGACTGGACCATCATGGTACATCAGGAGTGCTGCTTGTATGCTAATCGCTCTGGCATCATCCAGGACAAGATCAAGACCCTCCAAGAAGACCTTGAAGCTCTAGTTACCTGTGGTCAGGCCTTGGGAGATGGCTTCCTTATCTCCTTCCCCTTGTGGGCCCCTTGGTCTCCATTGTCCTTGTAAATTTGTTTAAGATCGCATCGTTGTGGTCCAGTTAATGGTGGTCTGACAACAATATGCTGCTCTTTAAGTGCCAGATTGGGAACCCTATACGTCCGCCCACGGCCACTGCCAAGATGCAGAGGTATAATACATCACACCCTGAGTGGCTGAGGTGGTAGCCAGTGATGGGTAAGATCCTCTGGGGCAGCCCCTAACAGCTGGAGTAGTAGTCAAAGGTAAGATCTTCAGAGGGGGACAACCTGAGATAGGCACATTCTCCGCTCAGTTCCTCTTTCTCTCTTTAATATAAAACAAAAAGAGGGAAATACTGGGCATTGTCTAAAATAGTTCCTGACAACATGGCGCCTGGCGGATGTTCAGGGGGTGTGTTTGCGGCCACTGCGGCTATCGGACCACCGGCAGGGATAGGTCTGCTTTAGTTCCAGACACGTGGACAGTGCGTGATCCCTACACCTTGCTTAAGAAGCCCCTGTGCATGGTCCACCCACGCCTGCGTGACCTTTTCGCTGATTGGCTCCCCTACTGCGCATGTCCTTCATAAGCTTTATAAGCCTACACACTTCCTCAATAAAGTAGCTCCTGCTTCGACAGAACTCACGGGTGCTTGCTGCAGTGTGCTTGACCCGTCGACCTTACCTCTCCCGTTTGCCTTGTCGGGGAGTGTCTGTACTGTCCCCTGCTGGTCAGGGGCCAGCCTCAGGCTTAAGACCCCAACAGGTGGACAACTGCACAACACGCAGAGGTCCTCGAAATCTGGCTAGCGAGAGAGAGGACGATCCAGGAGGGCCAAACACTTATTCACATCTTTAGTGATTCATGGTGTGCATGCAGTGGAATCCCAATCAGGTCTGGTAAATGGAAACAACTGGCAAATTAATGGCAAAGACTTATGGTCCAAGGAGACCTGGACTAAAACAGCAAAATCAAACCCTGGAATCATGATTACCTAAATTTCAAAAAAAAAATACGAAGCACAATAGTGGATACAGGGACAGGACTAAGAATCGCGAGAGAACGCACACACCCAAATCAGGGTGCCCCCATTAGTATTTCATGGGCGTAGAGCTCACATGTCAGCATCCCTAGTTATCGAAAGTGACCAAGGAACTTATTTTCTCAGGTCTAAAGTAAAACGATGGGTAGAAACTTTGATATAATATAGAACTACCACACGGCATACAACCCACATGGTAACCCAGAAAGACTCAACGGGTTAATCAAATATAAAAACTCTAACAATAAAAAATTAAAAACGCCATAGATACCGCAGTCTACGAATTGAATTCAAGACCTAGGATAAACAGGGAAAGTCCACACAGGGAAAGTATAATACAAATGCTAACAATTTATCAGAAAGTATACCACAGATTCAGAACCTACAGTAAAACCAGATAAGTTGATAAAAAAGCATTTTAAAGATCATACGTTACATCCACAGGAAATTCTAGCTGCAGCCCGGAATACACACTGGACCACCGGCAATCCAGGACAGTCAGAACTCACGAGAGGGGACCAGGTTGCATTTATTTAACCTATCAACCTGGATCCTTCAACAGCAGATGAACTACTATCACCAGCTCCTAACTATCCTTACAGACATCCTGGCAAATACCTTCAACAACTCAGACTCAGAATCTGACGATGTGTCCAACTCAGATTGTGCTAAGTAACACTTCCTATTGACTCCAAAGTGCCTACATTTATGATCAACCCCTGCAAACCAATCTCAAATCTTCTCAGATTTGTGATCTTTCTAATCCATGGATTTGCCTAATCTTTACAGCCATTGTCCTGGCAGGACACTACGCCTTTTGTGGAGAACGTGAATACAAGCAAACGGTACAAACTGGCGAACAAGGCTGGCTACTCACTATACCTTCCACCCCAACAGAACAGCCTATACCAACTCCACATATACCACAGATTCGACCAAGACTCGAGCCACTTACTGAACAACACTATTCCCATACAGGTTACACTGCCCAGCAGACCTTACAGATGAACACACAGACATCTACACTGTGAGCAGCTGACTTCCCTAAACCGCCATACTTCAGACAGCTACAAACACAAAACCCTAAGAATTCCTAGACCCAACACCTCACAACCACGTGTGGAAGAGTCACGGAAAATCAGTGCACTAGGAACCCACTTGTATTAACAGAAATCAGTCCCCAAGTATTTAAATAGATAAGAGTATGCTACGGACTCCACGATAAACATGCTCTCCAGTGCAAACACAGAGCTAACGCTTGCCTGTTTGGACTAGATATACATGGAATTAGGATACACAAGATCACAAAGCCCAAACATTATGACGGGAAGCTGAAATGGCCACCATCTGCTTCCCACAGATCAACATGAAATTGTCACAAATTTCAAGCAGGAATTTCATTTTGGGAATGAAGCACATGACTGGATTAACAGAACCAACAACAAAAATGAAACCAACATGCAAAAAAATAAAGACGGAAATACAACAATAATATATTCAAGCAAAGAAGAAAATCTTAAATTCACCTTTAACACAACCAGACTCTGGAGAGCCCATCTTATCCATGTTACCTGACTAAAAATGACGGAATTTCCAGTTTTCTGGCTCAACATACAAAAAGACCAATTTTTTTTTAAAGATTTACGTACTCATTTGAAAGCTGGAGTTACACAAAGAGAGGAGAGGCAGAGAGTGGAGGAGAGAAAGAGAGAGAGAGAGTGTGTGTCTTCCATCCACTGGTTCACTCCCGAATGAGCCACAATGGCTGCAGCTGGGCTGATCCGAAGCCAGGAGCCAGGAGCTTCTTCCGGGCCTCCCACGTGGGTGCAGGGGCCCGAGGACTTGGGCATCTTCCACTGCTTTCCCAGACCGCAGCAGAGAGCTGGACAGAAGTGGAGCAGCCGGGACTCGAACGAGCACCCGTATGGGATGCAGACTGCAGGCGCTGAGCCTTGCTGCCACGACACAGCACCGGCCCCAAGGCCAAGTCTTTAACGCCACCAACTACTAGAAAACACAGACAATCAAGAGGTGACAGCATCTTAGTGAGGACACTTCTAAGACTGCCTCACTAGCCCGTCCATGGCCCAGATCAACCTACAAAGCTAAGAACGCATCCCTAGTCTGCAACAGCCCACAAAACCAGCACCTCCGGATGCTCGACCTCCACGTGCCACTGATGTAAAAATAATAAATGCCACTTACAATCCCTGCAAGAAGCACACTCACTCAGTACAACACTACATGTAATACTAACATCATCGTTACTCCATCCCAAAAATCCAAACAAAATCCTTCCAGCTACCAAAGTGCCCAGAGGAAAATTCACAAATATTGACGACTGTAGGATATCACCTCTCCCAGGCAGGCAACAAATCAGCCCACGTTCGGACAACACAGGGACAAGGATTCCAGAACACCCTACCACAGCAACTATCAACTCTGCCTTCTTCCTTTTAATTACTAATAACCCATTACAGGAAATGAACATTAACGGACATGATGATTGAAGAACCTATTCGTTTGTTTGTTTTTGACAGGCAGAGTGGACAGTGAGAGAGACAGAGAGAAAAGTCTTCCTTTACTGTTGGTTCACCCTCCAATGGCCGGCGCACCGCGCTGATCCAAAGCCAGGAGCCAGGTGCTTCTCCTGGTCTCCCATGGGGTGCAAGGCCCAAGCTCTTGGGCCATCCTCCACTGCCCTCCCAGGCCACAGTAGAGAGCTGGCCTGGAAGAGGGGCAACCGGGACAGAACCAATGCCCCGACCGGGACTAGAACCCGGGGTGCGGTGCTGCAGGTGGAGGATTAGCCGAGTGAGCCGCGGCGCCAGCCAAAGAACCTGTTCTTAATCACACATTATCCATTGGACACTGGCAAAATATCCCCCACCAAAAAATCCATCTTTCCAATTTCCTTCGGAAAATGTTACATTAAAAGAGGGTCATAAAAACTGCATCGTGGAAAGAGAACAATTTAACAGTGCACACAAACTAATATTAGCACATTACAAAGCAGGATATGCCTGGGAAGGCGACATTGGAAAGTCAACCATCAGAGAAGCACCAATAATATCTCCCAACCTAAAGATCCCTCTTACAGTCATTATAAATCCTCAAATAACTAAAATAGTAACTTTTGCATCGAAAACAATACAACAGGAAAATGTAAACTATTGCCAAAAAGATTTATAAATACCCCGATCTTACTACAACAATTCAATAAACCACAAAGATGACTACCAGCAGTCTTCGAGTGGACCACCACTGAGGGCTTCGAGACCTCGAGACCTCGCAAAGGCAGCAAAAATCGAGGAGCTCAGAACAGAGCTCACTATGCTTACCACGGTAAGAAACGATGGAATACCGGCCACGAACGCCCTATCCACCTCAGCAGGAAGCCAGCGGACCAGCGCTGCCATCCGCAGCTAAGACCACGTAGCGGGAGCACGGCAGGTTCTCTGGGAACTCCAGGCGGTCGGTTTCCCAGTGCGCTGTGTCCACTGAAGAGTGGGTTCCCCTCTGCATGAATGGAAAATCCTTACTGGAAGGGCCGGTGCCTCCTGCAGCGCCATATGCGCCGGTTCTAGTCCTGGCTGCTCCTCTTCCCACCCAGCTCTCTGCCATGGGAAAGCAGAAGACGGCCACGTCCTTGGGCCCCCGCACCCACGTGGGAGACCTGGAGGAAGCTCCTGGCTCCTGATCGCGCAGCTCCGGCCATTGCGGCCATCTGAGGAGCGAGCCAGTGGATGGAGGACACCCCCCCTCTCTCCGGCTCTCCTCTGTGTAGCTCTAGTTTTCCCTTTCAAGTAAATAAATCAATCTTAAAAAACAAAGTCCTTACCGGAATCTCCACCGCGGTACCACGCTCACGACAAAATCCCACCCGGCGTGCGCGGGAGCCCGGGGAGCGCACACGGAGGCGCTCTCCTGCGCCTGCAGAAGCTTCCACCGCCGTCCCGCCTGCTCACGCGGCCGCAGGCCAGGGGCGTGGACCCCGACCGTCAGGGCCGGGGAGGACCACGCGGGAACGCAGCGCTGCGGGGCCCCGCGCCACCGCCAACCGGGGCGCAGGCCCTGCGGCGGCCCGCGAGGGGGGCGCGGGGGCGCCGTGGGGAGGGCGGCGGGCCGAGCCGTCCACTCACCGCCCGCGAGAAACACCGCACAGCCGCCTCGTCTCCCTCTGCGTGGCCAGGCTGCGCGTCGGGTCACCTTCCGGTCCCACAACGGCGCCCACCAGCCGCCCGCCTCCCGCGGGTTCGCGCCCACGGCACGGGGCGACGCTCGCGGCCTCCCGCGGGTTCGCGCCCACGGCACGGGGCGACGCTCGCGGCCTCCCGCGGGTTCGAGCCCAGCACGGGGTGCGGCCCTCAGCCTGCCGCGAGTTCCGGCCACCTTGGCCTCCGGTTGAGGCGCCTGCACCCCGCAGCACATGTCGCAAGGGCCCCCGGGGCCCCGCACGCCTGTTCGCGGCGCTGTCGCGTGGAGGCCCCGCTAGGCCCCTCCCGCAGCACCTGCCCCACTTGCGACCCTCGTCCGGGGCGGGAAGCCAGAGATCAGCCTGCGCGCGCAGCAGCACCTGGGGGGCTCCCGCCTGGCCTGGCCTGGGGATGGGCGCGGTCAGCCCTGCCCCGCCGTCCTCCAAGGCAGGGGCTCCCGCCTGGCAGCATCCGGCAGTCAACCCGGGGAGACCCTCTGTCCTGGAGAAGGCGTGGGGAGAAGTGGACCCACTCCCTCACTATGATCTCCTCCAGCAAGGGCACCGGGCTGCACCCAACCACCACAAAGCAGCTCTGTCCCTCCCATGGAGCCCCGGCCGAGTCCCCAGCACGCACGGGGGTGACACAGGCAGTCTCCAGGACGCTGGCTTTCTAGAAAACTTTATTGACATCTGGGTATACAAATGAATAAATACATCATCACTTCACCCCACACAGCCGAGAGCAACACCAACTGTGACAGATGGAGAAGACACAGGAAGTGACCACAGCGGCATGGCATGGTCACCACGCTGCCAGGACACAGCCCCGTGGGAACTGGGCCCCAGGTGGCCCACAGACGGCCCCCCAACACCATGGCACCGACAACGTGGTGGAAGCTGCACCGTGACCCCGGGCAGTGCCTCTCCCCCTGCAGCCCTGCGTGCGGCAGGCGTCCCGTGGGGGCCGCAGAGAGGTGGACAGACCCCTCGCTGCAGTGTCTCCAGTGTGGACTCTGGAAACGGACTCTTCCTCCCCCAGCAGCAAGGGGCGGAGCCAAAGCCCTGTGCACCGCTGTACTGAGGGCGGAGCCAGGAGCTTCCTGCAGACAAGCCGGTGTGCCCACAGGAACACTGACCTCCTGTGCTGGGGGCAGACAGGAGGGCCTGATAACTGTCACTCACAGAGCTCCGGCGGCCTCAGGTCCCCAGGGGCTCTAGGCAGCAGGTTCAACCCCCACCCCCGGGAGATGGGCTCACACGGGAAGGCAGGGCAGGACTTCCGAGTCTTCTCAGGTGCCCATGGCGAACATTCAATGGGGCCGCCGGCCGGCATCCATCCTTGCTGCCCGCTCAGACACGGGGACCTCAGCCGCTGGGAAGGCCCCAGCCTGGCCCTGACAAACACGCTGTGTCCAGGTCATCCCCGGGCCTGCCACACGCTGGCCCCAGCTCAGGGTGTCCAGGGGCTGTCCTCTGGGCAGCTGCCCAGTGCCTGACACCGAGCAGGGGCCGACCTCCACGGCGACGGCAGGGCTCAGCCGCCTCAGTACGCGATCTTCCAGTGGGTGGGCTGCTCGCACGCCTTCTCCTCGTCTCCACAGAACCTGTTGTAGGTCGTCTTGGGGTCCAACCCCAGGATCTCTCTCTCCTCGTGAATCCGGAAAGAAAATGTCGAGACCGAGGTGCCAATGAAATACCTGGGAAGCAGCCCGGGATGGGCCGGGTTACACAGGGCAACGGCTTTCTGCCACATGCCACCAGCCTGCCGGCCCCCTTGCCCGGGGCCCGCACAGCTCACCCAGCCCGCCCTCAACGGCTGCACCCACAGGGCCACAGCTGGGTGGCCTCCAACCTGCCTTGCAGGACACATTCCTTGCCTGCCAACACCGTGGCCCACGGCCCCGTGCAGCCCGTCTGCTGGGGGTCCCCGGTCTCAGGGCAACCAGTGCTCTCCCTGACTCTCACGCATGGGCTCAGGCTTTCGAGGGCACTCGGGATGAAACCGAATCACATCCAAGAGCCGGCTCCGAGCAGGTGCCGTGCATGTGCTGGATGGGGGCTGAGGTTCTGAGGCCTCACAGGCCCATCTACCGCTGGGGCCGGAGCGGCTGCGGGCAGGAGCCGCCAGCGCAGGAAGAACCTGAGCCTCGGCCTCCCCCTCAGTCCTGATTCACAGAGGACGGGGGCCCTGCCCCGACACCAGCGCCGTGCGGAGCCCTGCACATCCTTTACACACAAGGCCCAGGACGTGATGGAAAACCAGCACGCAACAGGCCTGGAGGACGAGCTCAGGCAGGGCTCGAGGGCCCGTGCTGATCCGCCGGGGCCAGGCTCCTGCCTGCCTGGTGCCACGTGGTGTCAGGCAGGGCGGGAACCCGCACGCTCATTCTCCATTCGCCCAGAATGCTGTGACCCGGCTCTGCCTTGGTCACCATGGCTGCTGAGATGCCTCTCGCGAGCACACAGAGCTCCAGGCTGGTGTCACCTGGGCAAGTGCAGAACGAGAAGAGGGGCCCAGGACTGTGGGACACCTGTGCATTGCCTCCCACAAAACACACACAGCCAGGGACGCAGACAGCCCAGAGCACGGGGGACACTCGGGACAGGAGCAGTGGGGACACTCGGGACAGGAGCAGTGGGGAAAACTCGTGGGTAGGAGCTGGGGATGAGGCAGTGACCGCATGGAGGTCAGACGTGAGGAGTACAAGTGTGAACCAACCCTGGCACAGGGGCCCTAGGCTACAGGAGACTCAACCGGGGGCAACACCAGAACAGCCCCTGTGTGCACACTGCCCGCTCAGACCACGCGGCACGCAGGGCCCTGGGCTACAGGAGACTCACCCAGGGACAACACCAGAACAGCCCCTGTGTGCACACTGCCCGCTCAGACCACGCGGCACGCAGGGCCCTGGGCTACAGGAGACTCACCCGGGGGCAACACCAGAACAGCCCCTGTGTGCACACTGCCCGCTCAGACCACGCAGCACGCAGGGGCCGGGCCCGTGGGGCAGTGCGCACCTGGCGTGGGAGCAGACCCACTGGTCGATGATGGCCACGCCTCCGTCCTTGTACAGCTCCAGCTCCTCCCAGGTCGGCTCAAAGCTCACCATCTCGGGTAACAGCTTTTTCAGCTCTTCGTATTCTGCAAAGCAGGAGGGGCCGCTAGGCTGGGATGCACAGGTGCCCAGCACCCGCGTCCATCCCAGGGACCAGGTCCACTCTGCAGGTGCTGGCTAGAAAGGCGGCCACACAGATCTGCCTGGGCATGACACCACGCACGCCAGGTCTGCCCACCACTGAGCCTAGGGCTGGAAAGAAACCTGCAGGCACGGGTCGGGGCCGCGTACCGGCTCTGACGGCGTCCGTGGCCACAAACACCCTGGCCAGCTGGTGTGTCTTCATGAGGCTGCGGATCTTCCTCGCGGCCCCTGCCAGGCTGGGCACGTCCTCCCGGTGCCCCCAGACGAAGTCCTTCCTCCTCAGGTGGACGGCGAGGTACGGGCCCCCGAGAGATGACCCCAGCGCCACCTGCATGGGAACAGCCGCACGCGCTCACAGGACAGGCGGGGGCGGCACACTCCCCCAGGTGCCCTCACAGCCCCGCAGGTGGCATCTTGGGGAGACACGTGGCCACGCAGCCTTGTTATCTGAGGGACACAGTGAGTGAGGCACCGGGACGACCACCAACAGGACAGAAAGGACAGACGCTCCGTCCATCTCTTCTCCCCGCAGACGCCATGCTGGGGACTTGGCCACCGCCTGCGCAGAGCCTTCCCCAGGCCCAGGCCCAGGCCCAGGCGCCCCTGCAGAGGGACCAGCAGGGACACATCTGTCCTCCCCGGAATTATGAAAATGTGTGCGGTGGGACAGCAGGGAAGAGACTCAGACGATGCTGCTCCAGTGACACACGTCACTCGCTGCAGTCACATCACAGGAAAATCTCAACTTTCAGAAAAAACGAGGAGACACGAGGAGGCGTCACCAGACAGAAGGGTGCTGCCCTGAACGCTGCGAGCCCAGGGAACACGACCCTGTCCGCATCTCCGCCTCCTCCCTCATGTCTGACCCCTCTCTCTCTGCCTCTCCCCTAAGGACTCTGGGCAGTGGGACTGAGTGACGTCCCTTGCTTTGCCCCAAGGCGGAGGATGGGGAGCTCCTGGCGACTCGGGCCCCAGAGCCAAGGCCTGAGCTGTCTGGCCCGAGGCCCCTCCACTGGGAACTCCGGCTCTCCCTGGGGGCCACCGGCTGGAGCTACCTTCATCTTGGTCCAGTCCTCCTGGAAGGGGATCCTGTCGGCGTCATTGGTGGAATTCAGGTGTCTGCTTCGGAACTCGTCGGCCACCGCCCGCAGGTGCTTGGCGAACACCATGCTGCGCCGAGTCTGCGGGGACAAGGACAGCATAGCTGGGGGCCCCCAGCTGCCCGCCTCGCCCCGACCTGCCAACAAGCCCCTCCGCCACCTCCTGTGTCCACGCAGCCTGGGGGGACACGTGCATGTAGCTGCCACGGCGGAAGCCGCAGAGCCCAGGCTGGGTCCCTGAGGGCTGCCAGCCACTCCCTGGAGCCTGGGTAACGGTGCCCCCGGCTACCACCGCCGAGGCCGCCTCTGTATCGAGGCTGGCTCAGCACTGCTCTGTGTCCTTGCCGCTGACCCGCCTGAGCTGAGCAGAGCTCCGTGTGTTGGGGGCAGGGGGGACGGGAGGCTGCTCTTCAACCTCCTTTGCTCAGGGCTCTGGAGTCGTCGAAGGTCACCAGGGCTGGGTTTCCCATCACAGCAGAAGCTGACCCTGATGTTAGGGCTGCACCCCAGGAAATGTGCCCATCTTGGAACCCAGAGCAACTGGACGAACGAGTGGCCAGAGGGCAGCCAACGTGGAGGGGACGCTGCCCACAGCACAGGGAGACACGTGGCTCCTCTGCTGCGCGCACCGTGGGTGCCCAACTCCGCGGCTCCCAGAAGCCCCTGATGCTGGCCTGCAAGGTTGCTTGCTGTGGATCGCAGAAGCCAAACCGACGCAGAGCCGCTCCTCGGGGACTACTCACGTCCCAGTACTCCTTCCCCCCGTAGTGGTCGTGCAGCAGGTTTTCAGCTCTGTCTAGCATCACGGACCTATTTTTCAACAACAGAAAAGCAGCAGCGATGAACATAGAAGTCAAAAACAAACAGTAACTCCCTCTCCAAGAGCACACAGCACGGGAGCCCGGCCAGGGCAATGCCCAGGTCCCCGCCGGGGTGTCCCTCGGTGAGTCACGGAGGCTCTGCGAGGTCCTGACCCCACAGCAGCACGCTCCTGCCCGAGCCAGCGAGACAGCCGTCACCACGCTGTGCCCAGGATGCAAAGAGGGAACAGGCAAGACAGAAGAGCAACCAAGTGCAGCTCGCAGTAACTGATCCACGCACCAAGCAGAGCTCACGCCTGGCAGGCAGGACGGTTCAACACGGATCCGTTGCCCCGCACATGCCCAGAAGGGCGGGGATGCCATGGAAGGGTGGCACCCAGAGGTCTAAGGCCCAGGGGCTCCTAGCACAAGACGTCAATCACTACGCGGGGACTGCGACCCTGTCCTGCCAAATGCTGGGACCTCGCATCACGGTGCCTCTGCCAGGGCTCACAGCCAGGACCCGACCACTCCAGGGGGCGGCCCCGCACCCTCGGCCACCTGGCAGCCTCTGTGCTCAGAGTCTCAAGGCTCCCAGAGGGAACTCGAGACCACAGAACACAAACAGCCGGTATTCCCACCTCTGTTAACGTAAGACCCTCCACAGACATCTTCCCTGCACTGCCGGCATCCCATGTGGGCACCGGTTCAAGTCCCGGCAGCTCCACTTCCCATCAGCTCTCTGCCGTGGCCTGGGAAAGCCGCAGAAGAAGGCCCAAGTCCTTGGGACTCTGCACCCACGTGGGAGACCTGGAGGAAGCTCCCGACTCCTGGCTTCGGATCGGCACAGCTCTGGCCGTTGTGGCCAACTGGAGAGTGAACCAGCAGATGGAAGACCTCTCTCTCTCTCTCTCTCTGCCTCTCATTCTCTCTGTAACTCTGGCTTTCAAATACATAAATCTTCAAAAAAATAAATAAATAAAGCTGACCAGCAAGATGGTGTCCCCAGGGCCTCGGGGGCAGCACAGCACAGCCGTGTGTGTGTGTGTGTGTGAGAGAGAAAGAGAGAGAGATACACCCACCCCACAGACAGCACAGTCACGCATGTGTGCGTGACAGAGAGACATGCCCAGGAGCAGCACAGCTGTTACGTGTGTGTGCGCGCTACACCCGTCCCAGGGGCAGCACACTTCCATGTGAGACACGTGCCCGGGGACAGCACGGACGGTAGGTGTGTGTGCGTGCGTGTGCGCATGTATTTGAACCACCTGCCTCGGAGAGGCACAGCTGCCAGCGCACCCCCCCGACAGCTAATAGAAGGACGCGCTGTGCACCTCAAGCCCCCAGCCCCGAGACCCTGCCTCGCAGGCTGGGCTTGCTGCTTGCACGGGGCCCACGCGGCTAAAGGGAACCCCGCATGATCAGCACAGGCACACTGGCAGCAGCAAGCCCCCTCGGAGCGGGGTGCCAGGCCTGGGGGCCCTCGTGGCTGCTGCTGGGGCACTGGGGGAACCGAAGCGAGGGGACTCAGAGTCCCCACGTGCCCGGCAAGCCCCAGGGGGCACGGCCTCCCAAAGTCGTCTCCTGGAACCACATGCCTGGGCGGGCCCGGGTCTGACACCTTCCACTGGGGCCGGCCTGCACCCTGGTGGTGAGGGAGGGCCGCTGCACTCTCCCTGCTGCAGCCACAGGGCCAGCGGCACGTCTGTCACTCAGACCCATGAGGGAAAACCAGGCAGGGGCCTTCTAAACCCCCTGGTGCTTCTGGCAGAAGAGGAGGCTCCCCTGAGCCCGGTGCCTCCTCCCGCCCCAGGCCAGACACCCCCTCTGCTCCCCGCAGCTTCACCACCCACCAGGGGCACCTGGGCTTTCCCCAGGACAAGCAGCCTCCCCTGAATCCACACCCTCCCGTTTCCCCTGGAGCCGCCCGCGCTGTGGACCACGGTGGGAGCCGTGGCCTGGGAGCACAGGGAGGGGATCCCAGGCCCGAGGCAGCACTCACCGGGCAGAAGTGTTCCGCAGGAGCACGGGCGCCATGATGGAGGCGGAGCCCTGGACCGACAGGCAGGAGACGTTCAACCCCCGGGTTTCTTCGTAGCCCCAGAACCATCCTCTGGAAGACAAAGGCCATGACGGCCCCGATGGGCCATCTGTGACAGGGACAAAGTCGGGGTGCATGCGTGTGCTCGCCCCCGTGGGACAGAGCCCCGACCAGAACCTCGAGGGCGAGAGCCACGTTAGCTCATAAAAGCCTCGTGTTCTGGGGCCAGTGGGGCAGCACGGCGGGTGGAGACCAGATCAGAGTGTCTGGGATGGAGCCCGACCTCAGTTCCGATCCAGCTGCCGGCTAATGAGCACGCGGGAGGCGGCAGGGGACGGCCCAGGTCCCGGCGTCCCAGCCACCCACGTGGGAGACCTGGATGGACTTCCGGGCCCCTGCTTCACCCGGCTCAGCCCCCGCCAGCCCCAAAGCTCTCCTGAGGTTCCAGGAACAGGGCAGCGGGGGCAGCTGGGCAGAAACAGCGGTCCCCGGCCCAGGGCCCGGGCGCCCGCGCTCACCACACAGGCACCCGCGCTTTGCCGAAGAACACCCCTCCCGCGTTCTCGGGGAGAGGCTGCGGAGCTCCCACGCGGACGAGGCCAGGAGCTGCCGTGCCACGGGAGCACTCCACGGCAATTCACATCGGGCTGACGAGACAGCCGCTCCTGACCGTGCCCTTCCAGCCCGAGCCCCTCAGCTGCGCTGGGCCGCCGAGGCCACCACAGCAGCCGCAGGACACGGCGCCGTGGTGCAGGGCGCCCGGCACATCCGTGAGAACACGGGTGTGTGTGCAGGGGCCAGGCCCCGTCGTGCTCGGCCGCACACCTGTAGTACGCGTGCTTGTCCTGGGAGTACAGCAGCGGGTCGATGCACGGCCGGGGGTCCACCTTCTCCTCCCAGGTGCCCTCCTTCCACCCCTCGGCGTAACTCTGCAGCACGTAGACCTGGTCGATAAAGGGCCCGCCGGATTCTGCAAGAGACGAGGGGCATGGTGCATGCGACGGCAGCCGCAGGCCAGAAAGACGGCTCCCACCCGCTCACTCCCGAGCACCGCGGACGCTGGGGGAAGCAGTGCGTGGCGGAGTTGGCGGCTCCTCCAGGGCCCTCTGCTGCCCAGAGCACCCCACAGGCAGGTCCCCACACCCGGCCTGCACACTCCTCCTTGATCCCAGGTACCACGGGGCTTCCTCCTCAGCCCCAGGCTGGCTGGACAGCCTGACTGCTCCCTCCAGGGCTGCTCAGACCCCTCCCGGGAGCCCCCCACCCCTGGCCAGCCCACAGCTATTTCACGCCTAATGGAGCTGGTGTTCTGCCCCCCCCGGAGCAGGAGCTGGGGGAGCAGGGGCTGTGTCTTCTTTGCCCACTCCTCCGTCCACCCCAGCAAGACTGCCGCACTCCCAGGCTCTCAGTGTCCATCTGGGCAGAGGTGGATTGAACAGACCCCCAGGAGTCCAGCAGGGGAGCGTCCACCGTCCCTGCACTCGGCGTCCAGAGCTCACACCTAAGGGGGTCACAGCCACGCAGGTGCCCGTCGGACACCACGCAGGGTGGACACTGCACACGCCTCATGCCCTACCCTGCTCCACGTGCAGAGGCCCTGGGCAGCCCCCCCCCCAGCCAGCCACTCCCTGCCCCTCACAGGTGGGACACAGCTGGTGGGCAGGGGCTGCAGGGGCCACGCAGGCAGCTCAGGGGCTTGGACAGCACAGGCGGAGGCCTCGCCCCTCCAGGCCCCCCGCACACCGAGAAGGGCAGCCCCTTCCCTGCTGCCCGTGAGCAGGAAATCCGGGGGCCCAGAGGTGAGGACAGTGTCTCGGGCTCCTGGCCTGTGGGCAGACGGAGGAGGCTGTCTCCCAGGCTATGCACCTGCAGCTCTGAGTAAGGGGTGGACACACCCCAAGAGGGGCTTCCTAGCTCCAGACTGGGGGCCTGAGCATCACCGAGAATGCCAGGATGCAGGAGCAGCACGACCATGGGCCCCGACTCCAGCCTGTGGGCCGCCGGGCCCCGCAGGTGCACCGCACGGCAGGGCCACCGACTGACACTTACATCTTCCCAACAACAGGATCTCTAAGCTTCTCTCATCTAAAAAACCTTTGTTTCTTCCCTAAAAGAAATTAAAATAGGAAAATTTCACGCCAGGAAGTTGATGAGACATGCTACAGGGTGGGAGACACTGTCTGCACACAGCGTGGGGGCCACCAGACGGCCCTGGGGCCGGCCACGCTCCTACTGGAGCTGTGTGTGGCCCATGTCAGGCAGCCACGGGCACAGAGCTCACAGGCCTCCCAGCCACCTCCCTAGAGCCCAGGCAGTGGTCACTGGGGCCGGGGCCCAGAGCAAGCGCTGCAGCGGGCCGGGGTGGGGGGAAGGGTGCTGGCCGAAGTCCCCTCCAGACGCACAGCCTGGCCCCGGCCCAGCGGCCCCGAGGCCCCGCCTCACCTGCAATGAACTGCTCATACTCGATCACCGGGATGTTCCTGTTGAGACTCGGAAGGTCAAAAAACTCGGACCAGGGGATGCGGACCTGGTGGATGTCGGGGCTCTGCCAGTGGTAGAGGCGACCCCAGGGCGGCAGCACGAGCACCCAGTCCTCAGTCTTCAGCAGCGTCTTCAGCAGCGACGCCACGCGGATGTAGACGTCCCTGCGCAGGTTGAAGCCTTCCGGGGGGTTCACGTCGTACAGGAGGTACCTGGCGGCACGGGCGGCGTGGCGGGCTGAGCCTCTGCCCAGGGCGGCCCGGCTCCGGGTCTCTGCACCGCCGACTCTGCCCCTGCCGCCCACGACCCAGCACAGCCTCCGACAGCAGCAGCTGAGACCAGGGTCAGTGCCCGGGGCTTGGCCTGTGCAGGGCGGTTACTGAGAGGCCCACGGGGCTGCTGGGCACCAGCTGAATCCGTCTCCAGGGAGACGTTCACCGGAACTGAGCTCACAAATCCAAACCCATTACATGTCCACAGACCCGCTAGGGGCAGGCAGCTGCCCGGCGGTGAAGCCGCACCCCGCACTGCAGGGCCTGGGTTCAAGTCCTGGCCCATTCCCGACTCCAGCTTCCCGCCCGGGCACACCCCTGCAGGCAGCGGGCGAGGGCAGAAGACCCGGGCCCTGCAGCCCACAGAGGAGACCCAGACGAGTGCCCGGCTCCCAGCTTCTTCACCTGGTCCAGCCACTGCCAGCATTCGGGGAATGAACCAGGAAATGGAGAATCTCTGTGTCCCTCAAATCGGCTAACTCTGAAAAAGAACCTGGGGACGGTGCTGTGGCGCAGACCCAGCATCCCACATGAGCACCAGTTCAAGTCCCGGCTGCTCCACTTCCGATCCAGCTCTCTGCTGTGGCCTGGGAAAGCAGCAGAAGATGGCCCAAGTGCTTGGGCCCTGCACCCACACAGGAGACCTGGAAGAAGCTCCTGGCTCCAGGCTTTGGCCTGGCCCAGCCCTGGCCACTGCGGTCATTTGGGGAATGAACCAGAGGATGGACAAGCTGTGTCTTTCCCTCTCATTAATTCTGCCTTTCAAATAAGTAAAATCGTTAAAAGAAACAAAGATTCTGGCATTCCGTGGGGCTTCAAGGTCCCGTCTTTCGGAAGGGAAACCGGTACACAACACTTCCGCGGGTCCCGCAGCTCTCCCCTGGGGCTGCGACGGGCGAGAGCCGGCCGGGAGAGCCCGGGCGAAGGCGCAGGGCCCGGCCGGGTCGGCTCTCCCGGGCTGCTCGGCTGCCAGCCCCGGGAAGACGCCGGGCCGCCCGCGCCCGCACCCGCATCCCCACGCGGGGCTCGACGCGCCCCGCCCAGGCCCCGCCCAGGCCCCGCCCCCGGCCCGCCCAGGCTCCGCCCCCTCGGGACATCCCGACCCGCTCACTCGGGACCCCGCCTCGACCCCGGCTCCCTCTCCCCGCGGGCGTGGGCGCCACGCGCGCTTACCGTCGGCGGGACGCCGCTCCCGACAGGATGTCGGCCGCCGACTGGCCCGGCCAGAACTCCTCGCCCGAAGCCGAGACGGGCGGCCACAACGCCGCCCCCAGCAGCAAGCAGACGACGCCGAGCGCCGCCATGGCCCCGGCGGCCACGCACTTCCGGCCGCCGCGCCCCGCCCCGGAAGCGCGTGCCGGCCCCGCCTCCGGGGGCGCGTCGCCTGTAGCCACGGTAACGGCGCGCGCCCCGGGCCGCGCGTGCGCCTAGCGCCTGCTGAGCTGCTGCCCGTCGCGTACCGCTGGGTTGGGGCTCCCACGCGCGCGGCCGCAGCATCGCGGTAGGGGAGACGGAGGCGTTCGGCCCCGGCGTGTCTGCCGCAGGGCCTGGCATAGTTTATGCAGAGTTTAAGGACTTTGACTCGGGGGCGGGGCCGGTCTTGGTCAGCAGCCCACACACCTGCGGGGGTCCCCGGCCTCGGTCCTAGCGGGTGGGGAATGCCTGCCACCTCCGCCCCGGCTTCTCCGCCGGCACGCGGGAACCCCCGTGATTCGCATTTACCCGAGAGCACCGCGGCACGGGTGTTCTGGGAGCCCTGTCTGTGGCCGGGCGTCTCCGTGCTGGCCGGGGACCTGGCCGGGGCTTGGCCATCCGCCTGGCGCGTTGGATCCTCACCTGGACCCGTGCAGCAGGACGCTTGGTGCCCAGGGTCCCCGGGGTCCAGGCCCTCTGCCCTTCGGCCACCCAGGGCTTCACTGTGCATGGGGTGGGTGGAGGGGAGACACTGGGCCCAGCCTGTGCACCTGCTCCCTGGCCTGGAGAGGCAACACGGCCCGGGGTGGGGGTGGGGGTCCAGGATGTCTCGGTAGGGGTGCAACCACAGGGGGCTGCCTGTCTTTCAAGGAGGGCAAAACCCACCCCCTCTGCGCTGGGGGAGGGCGGCCACTGGCTGAGGCAACACCCCCGAGCTGCTGTTCCTTGTGGGACGGGGGCTGGGGCTGCAGGCGCAGAAGGGGCCACGCGTCCCTCAGCCGCTCGGGATGAGATGCCCTGGGTGCGCCGCCTGGCCCGGAGCCCTCTGCGGGACGGCGCCCCACACGACGTGGCCACTTACTCACCCCGAGTTTATGAGAGCCGCTGTGGACACGTTTCTGTCACCCTGGCACTGGTTTGGGCCCAAGCCAGTTTTAAAAAGAGAGCCGAGGGTAGGCGTCAGGTGCAGCGGTCGGGCGCGTGCCGTTTCGGGGAGCTTGGGTTGGCGTCCCTGGGAGGCAGCAGGTGGGGGCTCAAGTCCCTGGGCTCCTGCCACTCAACCTGGATGGAGGTTCCAGCTCCAGGCTTTGCCTGACCCAGTCCCGGCCAGTGCAGCCGTCGGGGGGGTGGGGTGGGGTGGGGGGGCCAGCAGAGAACCTCTCGTCTCCTCCTCTCTCTCTTTCAAGTAAGTACAAATGAAAAACCAATAAAAAAGCCACAAAACACCCCGAAGCAGAAGTCAGACAGAGCCAGAGGGGCGCCCCCAGGCCGCGCGCGCGCCCAGCCCTGCCCCTGGTCCCCCACGGCTGCAGCTGAAGACCCTCTTGTAAGCACCTCATGGAGGAGGGCTGCTGGGCCCCCGGACCTGGGGGTGCCTGGCAGAGCCGGGCACAAGACCCGCAGAAGACGTGTGGTCGGCCACGGACGAGGCCCAGCCCGGCTCAGACCGCGGGAGCTCTCCCCTGCCTGCTGGGGCCCCCCGCACCTGGGTTTCTCCCGAGGACAGCTGGGTGCACATGGGGGGCTCGCTTCTGTCCCCACCCCCACTCCCTCTTCATTCAGGCCCTTGCAGTTTGAACAGCCTGGGGCCGATTTTGTGAGGAATCTCTAGCCTCCTAACTGGAGGCGTGGGCACCAGGGCCTGTCCCCAGACCAGAGCTCCTTCCTGGACAGCGAGGCACCGGCCACAGGGCCGCCACAGGAGGGCAGGAGAACGCGGCCCTGGAAGCCGGCCTCCAGCTTCCGGGTCTGCACGCAGTACGGAGAGTTCCACCCCACTGCGGCACACGGGGGCGCTGCTGAGCCGGCCAGCGGAGGCCTGGTGAGGCCACCGAGCCGGTCCCTTGTCCACAGCGAACCCTGAGAGCAGGCCTTGGGCCTCTGCAGTGCTGGGGGCTCTGAGAGGCCCCTCGGGAGCCTGACCTGAGGAGGGGGCGGGGGCTGCGGCCCAGCAGGTGCAACTGTGGGACTGGCCAAGGTCATACTTTGACCCTGTTGGCCCCAGGGCCTCGCCTGGCACTCAGAGGTTGGGTGGCGGAGCCCAGCCAGAGGACAGGCGGCCTTGCTGGTCCATCTGGGAGACCACCCCAGGGCCCTGAGTCCCGAGTTCCTAGACCCCCTGCTCATCACAGGTCCCCACAGCAAAACCCTGGCCTTGTCCCTGGACATGCACGGGGCGGTGCCAGGGCGGGGAGTTTCTGGTTCTGGTTTCAGACTTCCTGCGAGGGGCGGGGCCCTCACCGTGGCCTACACAAGCACCTGTTCAGGTCCTGGCTACTCCACTTCCAATCCAGCTGCTGGCTGACACACATCCCAGAAAGCAGCGGAGCATGGCCCACGTGGGAGACTGCATGAAGCTCCTGGCTCCTGGCTTTGGCCTGGCCCAGCCCTGGTTGTTTCAGCCATTGGGAGTGAACCGGCAGGTGGAAGATCTCTCTCTCTCTCTCTTGTTCTGCCACTCAAATAAATGCATAAATCTTTATTAAAAACCAAGAGACGTGAGCGTCCTGGTCCCTCATTCTTTGCCGTGACTGCCTTGTGGCTGCCTGTCTGTGTTGTCGAGGGTGAGGCTTCCCTGGGGCTCTTCTGGACCCGGTGCAGTGGCCGGAACCGCTGTGGGGAAGACGGTGAGCAGGGGGCATGGAGGGCGGTGTCCTCAGGCCTGCGTGGATCTGCCCTCAGCCATGCTGGCGTCCAAACTCCCTCGTGACTGCCTGGCCGCTCACTTGTGTTTGGGGCCTGACTTCAGGGACTGGCCTCCCCCTCAGACCCAGGAGACCGGGCGGGGGAGGGGGATGGGATGGGCACAAGGTGGGGGGGGCGGCTGCTGGCCCAGTCAGGTGGTCAATGCCACGATGGTTTCCATTTCCTCCTCCTGGCTGAGCTCCAGACACTGTGGACGTGGGTCCTGGGATAGATTCAGACCAGCCCACAGGTCATGTGTGCCGCCATCCCCAGTCTTGAGAGGCACAAACCCGCCAGGCCCTCGGGTGGCCCTGGACCATGTGGGCACTGCCAGGGGCTCTGTCCCACCTGCCACCTGGGTCTGGGGGCAATGATTCGTATCAGGGGCTTGGGAGGGAAACCGAGGCTGTGGGGAGGATGGCCCCGGTGCTTTGCTGTAGGGTTTGAGGAGCCTTGGCTGGGGCCCCGGGGGCAGGGCAGGGTGGGCACCTGGAGCAAGCCCCCAGTCAGTGCCAGTTCCCAACCCGAGGACTGAGCTGCTCGGCTAGGGCGGGGCCAGGCAGCAGGCTCCATGCAGCTCAGCCCCACAACTCCTGTCTGTATCCGCCACGCTGGGGCTTCTGGGAGGGAGGTGGAGAGAATGAGCCCCGCCTTAGAAAAACACTTGGCGTGAGGGGAGAAGGGGCGTTCACACCACAGCACCACCACTCAGGGCGGGGTAAGGGGACTTCACACCACAGCACCACCACTCAGGGTGGGGTAAGGGGCGTTCACACCACAGCACCGCCACTCAGGGCGGGGTAAGGGGCTTTCACACCACAGCACTGCCACTCAGGGCGGGGTTCACACCACAGCACCGCCACTCAAGGCGGGGTAAGGGGCTTTCACACCACAGCAACGCCACTCAGGGCGGGGTAAGGGGCGTTCACACCACAGCACCGCCACTCAAGGCGGGGTAAGGGGCGTTCACACCACAGCACCACCACTCAAGGCGGGGTAAGGGGTGTTCACACCATGGTCACAGTCACCATCTCTGGTGCTGTTTGCCCCCTTTCTCTCCATGAGCAGGTCTTGAATGGTAACGTGAGGTCAGAGCGCTGGCGGGCACCTTCGTTCCGCTCATTTCTGGTGTGTACTGGACTTCGTCCCCCTCCTGGCTGGCTGGGTGCCAATTGAGGAAGGGACTGCTGTGACCTGGACTGAGCCAAGCAGAGCCTCCCCCCCACCAGGCTTTGGAACAGAGACCTGCAGGGCTGGTGCCCAGGCAGGGAGGGGTGGGCCCATTAGCCAGGGGTGCTCAGAGGCAGGGTGGGAGAGGCAGCGGGGATGCACGAGGCTCTCCCAGCACTGGGCCCTCACCACGCACTCACCTGGTGTTCAGAAAGTCTCTGACTTAACTTGGCTTCAGAAGAAGCTTTCATGCGGACAAAAGTGTCAGGGTGAGTCGCCGAATGCTGCACACCTGTCACTCACACACCTGTCACCTGCACACCTGTCACCCACACATCACTTACCCGCATACCTGTCACCCACACACCTGTCACCTGCACACCTGTCTCCCACACACCTGTCACCCACACACCTGTCACCTGCACACCTGTCACCCACACACCACTTACCCGCATACCTGTCACCCACACACCTGTCACCTGCACACCTGTCACCCACACACCTGTCACCCACACACCTGTCACCTGCACACCTGTCACCCACACACCTGTCACCCACACACCTGTCACCCGCACACCTGTCACCCACACATCTCTCACCTGCATACCTGTCTCCTACACATCTCACCTGCATACCTGTCGCCTGCACACCTCTCAGCCACACACAGGCTGAGGGTGCATCCCAGTGCTCAGGGTGTGGCACCTTTCCCTCATGGATTCTGTTTCAAGTGTTGCTCACGGGTGCCCCTTAAGCCCATGGCTGGACTCTCCTGCCGTCTCTGCTTGGGCACCTGCAGCGCCATGCCAGCGACCAGCGGCTTAAGCAGCAGAAATTTACCTTCCTCAGCTCTGTGGGTTGGATGCCTGAGATGATGGTGCTGGCCCAGGTCCCTGTGATGGCCAATTCCTGACCTACGGGGGGCAGCCCCTGGCTGTGTGGTGGTGTGTGTGGGAGGGAGGGAGGGATAGAGAGAGAGAGGGAGAGAGAGGGAGGGGGGATGCAAATTCCATCATGAGGGCCTCTTCCTAGTGGCCTCAAGCACACTTAGTCACCCTAAAGCCGCCTCCATCTGTGGGGCGGGCCTTGCACATAGGAATTTGGGGAACATACAAACATTTGGTCTCCCCCAGAGGTGCATTTTGGGGTTTTGTGGAGTAGGGGCTTAATGGTCTCTTTGTAAAATGTCCACTGTCAGGCCCAGTGTTCTGGGGCTGTGGGTTAATCCAGTGCCTGCGGTGCCAGCATCCCGCATGAGCCCACTTCTGACCCAGCTCCCTGCTATGGCCTGGGCAAAGCAGCAGAAGACGGTCCAAGTGCCTAAGCCCCTGCACCCATGTGGGAGACCAGATGGAGTTCCAGGCTTCTGGCTTTGGCCTGGGCCAGCCCCAACCGTTTCGGTCCTTTGCGAAGTGAACCAGCAGATGGAAGCTCTCTCTCTCTCTACCGAGTAAATAAACAAATCTTGTTTAAAAACACAAAATGTCCTCGGATGGGGGTCTCCTTTCTCCAGTGACTGCTGTGACCTTTCACCTTCTGGTCGCCACCTGTTCTGCCTCTGGCCGCCTGGTCCTGTCCCAGCCTCTGCAGCATCGCCGGAGGCTCTGCAAGGCCGCTCCCCGACCCCTGCTCCCGGCGTCCTTAGCACACCTTCCCGGCTAACCTCACACGTCCACAGCCAAGCCTCCACGCCGGGCCTTGAGGCCGTCTGTTGGGACTGCACTGAGATGCCGGCCCTGGGGGACACGGAGCCCTCGTGGCCGGGAGTGGGGCCTACCCTCGACCCACTCAGAACCAGGGACAATGTCTCGTGTGACCACTGGCACTGTTCAAAAGCACCTCGAGCGAGTCCTTGGCCTCAAGGTCGGCCGTCCGTCTGTTGCCCATTTTGGGTTCTAGGGGGACCAGCCTAGAGTTGTGCAAACGTTCATGGTGTCATCCTCCCCCTCCTCCTCCTCCTAATATTTATGTCTCTTGCATATTTTCCTCGCCCAGGAATCAGCTGTGACATGGAGCCTGCTTCTGCTTCTGACTACAGTGTGAATGGCTGCAACTGTTTGCCAGTTCCAGCCAGCCCCGCCTACTTCCTCTTTTTGTGACGTCTCATTGGCACACAGCCGTGCCCATTCACTCACCTATGGCTGCCTTCGTCCTGGGCAGCAAGGTTAAATAGCTGGGGCGGGGACCGTGGGGCAAGCCCTCGGGAACGTGTACTGCCTGCTGCGCGTGCGTGAGCGTGATGTGTGCTGCAGAATAGCGTCTCCCCTGGGGCCGAGCCCTCTGTGGCCGTGGCCGTGGCCGTGTGTGCTTCAGGTCAGGAGCACGCACCAGAGCTGCCGGGTGCCCCCCAGGGGCTGTCTCTGTGGGACGCTCGGGGCTTGGCTGTCTCCAGGCAAACTGCTGGTGGATCGTCGGCGGTGACTCACTCCTGCATCTCTGAGACAAGCTGCCCGGGCTCCCCCCGCGCTGGATTCTGTGGGCGAATGCTGCTGTCCAGGGCGGGTCCCCGTCCGCCTGTGTCGCCCTCACAGCTTCCTTGCTGTGGGCTGAGCTGTGTCTGGAGGTGATAGTTTTTAGTAGCAGTCCGCCTCTGCCGAGTTCTTGCTACAACGACGTATTTCACACGCGCTCAGAGCAGTCCTGCAAGCCAAGGACGATTTTCACGGCAGCTCGAGCGCCGGGAGGCATGGGAGTTTAGGTCTCGTCCCCCTGGGTCCCCCTGCTGTCGAGGTGGGAGCGGGGTCCACAGCCAGGTGGACCTTTACCACATTTCGGTGCCCACCGGAACATGCCGGTTTCCTGGCTGGTCCCTCTGCCCCGTTCTTTTTCTTCCTTCCTTTTTTTAAAGATTTATTTATTTATTAGGAAGCCAGAGTTAGAGAGAGGCAGACAGAGAGAGAGAGGTCTTCCATCCACTGGTTCATTCCCCGGATGGCCGAAACGGCTGGAGCTGTGCTGATCCGAAGCCAGGGGCCAGGAGCTTCCTCTGGGTCTCCCATGTTCTACTGCTCTCCCAGGCCATAGCAGAGAGCTGGAACGGAAGTAGAGCAGGCGGGTCTCGAACTGGTGCCCGTATGGGATGCTGGCACTACACCAGCACTGCACAGCGCTGGCCACTTCCTTCCCTTTCTCCCCTCCAGGCCTCCTGGGCTCTGGGGGCAGGGAGCTGTTCACGCCCACCACCTGCTCCCTGGGTGGCACGGGCAGCAGCTGTGGGAGACCCAGGTGGCCCTCAGCACTGGGCAGACTGTGGTCACCAGTGCCAGGCTTGGTTTTCGCGAACCCTGGAGAGTGGGGTGGCGCGGCTAAGATGAAGGTGCTCCATCCTGCCTACGAGGGGTGCGTGGGGAGGGCTGTCCCAGGGCTAACGCCCCGAGGCCCAGCCAGAGTTGGGGAGGCGATGCCAACGTGGCAACACCATGACCCCAAACAAGGCGGCGAGGCGCAGGACCCCCTCCGCACCGCCGAGTGGGCGAGCGACTCGGAGTGCACCACGTTTGGCCTTGTGCCCTGGGGCTGGTCCACACGGATCGAGCCCTTCTCTGTGGGAACCCCCCACAGCGTGGCCTCTGGGGCTCAGGACCAAGCCCCAGGAGGGACGGGGCTGTGTGGTCTCACCACGAAAACCCGACCATGCCAGACAACAAAAACCCCTCATGCTGGACACGTGGGGGGCACACGGCGGGGGCTCGGAGCCTCCTGGCGCCTCCTGGAGGTGGGCTCTTCTCCATCAGTGTGGCTCAGGGCCATGGAGCTGCAACCGCAGCACCCCAGCTCCAAGGCTGTGGCTGGGGCGGACGTTGTGTGTTTCCGGGACAAACAGCCGGAGTGCAGGCGATGATTGAAACCCGGGGACAGGGCCCTGTGCCCGCTGGTTGTCAGTCCCTCTCTCCCTCCCTGCCCATGTGTCTGTCCATCCTCTCTCTCTGTCTCGCCCCTCTGCAGCTGGGCTCTCGCTGCTAGGAGGCAGCCACACAGGAGTGGGCAGGAAGGGGAGTGGCCGAGGGTGGACACCCGCTGGCTGCAGAGACAGGCGTGTACTGGAATCAGCCGGACGTCAGGAGTCACCGGGTTTGCAGACACGCAAGTAGGTGCGAGGCCTTTACTCTTCAGCGAGGCTGGGCCTGGAACCTGAGCCAGCTGTGGCCCCCCACGTCGGGCATGCGTGAAGCTTCAGGGGGCACGGCTGTGCCCAGAGGTGCACCGGGGGCTGTCAAGGCGCCAGCGCTCCCAGAAGGCTCTGTGGAGGGCACCGGTGCTGCCAGGCCTGCCCAGCGTTCGAGCTCCACGCTCTCACACGTCGCGGCTTTCCGTCTTCATCCCGGGAACGGAAAGCCCAGTGCAGGAGGTCAGGGAGCGGCCTGGAGCCAGGCCAGCCCGGCCATGCCTGGGGACCTGCTCTGCTCAGCCCCCTCCGACCTGGGCCTGTCCCCTCAGCTGCACCTCAGCCCTGAGTCCACACCCAAATCACCACCCCCCGCGTGACCCTCCCCCCTTGCTCCGGCCGGGGCGCTGGCCGCCTGCCCCTGCCCTGCCCGGCCTCTCCCTCCCGCCTCAGCACCCCCCCCCCCCCGCTACATGTTCCCTTGAAGATTTTACACCGACAAAGCAGACCAGACAGAAAGCTCCCCACCCCTCGCCACCCTTGGGCGCCCCTAATTCCCACCCCTTCCTCAGGTCATGCCACCCTGACGGCTGCCCCCACCCCGACACCCTGGACGGGGCAGAGCCCCTCCGTGTCTCGGCTCTACACTCCCTGGAAGCTGCCCACCCAAACAGCTGTTGCCTCTGCCACCCTTCAGTCTTCGTATTTAGGGTGAGGGTGGGGTGGGTCCTTTCCCCACAGCCCCCCGGGAGGCTTTGCCCCAGTGCTGTGGGATGAGGATTGCGGGCAGCGCTGTGGAGCCCCCACCCCTCACGACGAGCTGACGGGAGCTCTGCCCCGCGGCCTCAGGCAGCCTGGACGGCGTGCTTACCCAGCTGCCTTCTGGCCTCGGCCCAGCTTCAGGCCACCATGTGCCTCCCCCAGACTCGGCCGCCCCTACACGGTCCACTCCAGGGTCCCCACACCTACAGGGCTCCTGCCTGCGTGGCCCCTTCCGAGACCACAGCAGCCCCCGGGGCGAACATAAGAGCCAAATCTGACTTGCAAATGGGAACAGGTTTTGTGGCTTCTAGAAGGCGCTGCGTGGCCCGGAGTTGGGGCCCGTATCTGGCCCCACTTTTGCCCATCACAAGCGTGCATCTGGGGACAAAGCTTCACCAGCAGACCCCTCCCTTCTGAGTCGGCCCCCACGGGGAGCCTGGATGCCATGTGGAGACCTGGGCAGCTGGTGCCGCCTGGGGCTCCAGGGTGACCAGGGCTGGCTGTGGGGCTGGCCCAGAGGGGACAGACCTGCCTGTGTGGGACGCGTGTCAGGAGGGGTCGGGGGGCACCGGGGGTTTGGATGTCACTGTCGCGAGCCCTGGCAGCACCGCCTGCACTTAGCGGCTAAAATACTGACTTGGCACTGCCGGAGTTTGCAGTCCGGCCTGGCAGGTGGCCAGCTAGGCGGGGCCCACTCGTAGGATGCGCCCCAGCCCTCAGCAGTAAACTGACCCCCGGCCCCACCCTCCATGTGCCCTGGGGACTGTCCCTGGGATGCTGGCCACATCTGGGAGTGGCTCCACCTGAGCCGACTCAAGGGCTAACCACAGGTGTTTCCAGCAGGGTCCGGAGGCTGGGGCAGGCTGGTCCGCACCGTGAACGGGGCCGGAGCTGCCTTGTGCCAGGTGGGCGTGGGGGGACCCGGCCGCTTCTGCCCATGGTTTCTCTTCACTTCCTGTGGCCCCGCAGCACTCCCAGAGGCACTCACACCCGGCACCAGCGGGCGGACCCTGGCACCAGTGGGCGCATGGCAACTGCTCCCGGCAGCGCACGCCGGGAGGGGTGGCACAGGTCTGGCCCTCTGGGGCTGTGGAGCTGCTGCCAGGACCCGGGTCTGCCTCTGCCCCACCTCGGGCTGGGCAGCCGCCCCAGGGGGCACACACTAAGGCCCCTCCCCACCTGGCTCCCGGAGCTGCGTGAAATAATGTTGCTGCCGGGCGACTGCACCGCGCCAGCTCTCGGGGCGCTGGGGGTCCCGCGCGCCTCGGTGTCCGGCCCTGGGAAGGCCCCATCGTGAACTTTCCCGCCCTGTTCCTGCTGGCCCCACGTTCTCCCAAAGGCCCCTGATGTCCAGCTGCAGGCAGGCTGCAGCGGCCGGAGCCCTGGCAGAGACAGCCATCGGGCAGGGCCACCCGGAGCCTCCTACCCGGGCTTCGTCCTGGCGTCCATCCTCGGGCGGGGGCGGGGGCGGGGGCGGGGGCGCGCCGGGAGCCCAGGGCGTGCTGGGGCCCTGAGGGAGTGGCGGCCTCACCTGGCTTCCGTGCCCAGGGTCAGCGCTGTGGCCCTCCCCTCAGTCCTTCCGGGAGGAAAGCACTGAGCTTGGGCCAATGTCGCTGCAGCAGCAGCCCAGCCCGAGAGCCACTCGGCGTCCACCCAGCAGGGTCGAGGGCCGCCTGATGGCCAGCGACGGTTCTGACAGGACCGTAGGGCGACGAGGACGAGCGGCCACGGTGGGACTCTGGACACGCCCTCTGTCAGTGTGCTGGCTTCAGCGGCACCGAGGGCTGAGTGCGCACCAGAACCCGTGGGGAGCCCCCAGCCCCTTAGAATCGAGTGCGTCTGGAGATGGGGTCCTCAGCGAGGTGGGAAAGGTGACTAGGGAGGACGTCCTGTGAGGAAAGGGGGTGAGGACACAGACAGGCATGGAGGGCCGCTCACTGGGCACATAAGGCAGAGGCCCCAGCCCCACCACAGCGCCGCCGGGACCCCAGCCCCAGGCTGGGAGGACTGAATCAATGTGGGTGATGCCTCTCATGGCCACCCAAGACGACACGCGTGGACAGCAGAGCTGGGCCGGGCCGCATTCCTGACGGCCAGGAGGACCCCGCCTGGTGCTGTCCCCGCTCAATGTGGACATCACCGAGCCGCGTGCACACCGCACTTGGCTTTGCAAAGTCTGGCCCATCACTGATCTCAGCCCTCGGTCACTCCACACTCGGCCCCAGCTGGCCTGAGCGTGCCGCGAGGTCCAGGGCAAGGCCAGGGAGCCGCTGGCCAGTGCCAGCCGAGGGGCAGACGTCCTGGGAGCCTGTCCGGGCCCTGCCTTTGCCTCTCCACAGCGCTGTGACGAGAAGGACCCAGCCTCACGTGGCCCCGAGAGGTCCCCGTGTGCTCTCGTTTGGTCCTCCCAACTTCACCCGCACACTGCAGACGGGCTGGAGGCACACAGGGAGGCTGGGCGCCCAGCCCTGGCCACACGCAGGAGCCGTCTCCAGCCACAAGGCGCTCAGCGAATGCTGCAGGGGCTCAGGCCTGAAGGCTGGTGCAGCCGGGAGCTGGCTCAGACACCACGAGGCACCGGGATGCCCTGGGCGAGTCACTGCGCACCAGGGCACAGCCACCTCCAGGCTTGCTCCCTCCCCGTGGGCCTCGTCTGGCCCTGGGCCCTTCTGGGCCCTGACCAGGCTGGGACCCTGGCTGTGGTCCCCAAGGACCGCCCTCAAGCCTCAGAACCCTCCCCAAGGATGCGGACATGCAGCATCTGCGCTGCAAAGCCCTGCCAGGCCCTGACAAGCCGCCAGGAGCCCCGCCCCTCCTGCTGGCCCATCAATGTGTCTCCTTTAGGGTGGGCACCCTAGGGAGAAGGCTCTTGGCCGACGCCAGCAAGGCCTCCCCTGTCTGACAACCTCAGTTGTAAACTTGGAAAGGAATTTTTCGGATTTCCACCCAACAAACCCTTCCTCCAGCACTCTCCATCCTCTATCCTGGAGGAGAGGGGGAGGCGGGTAAACAGACTCTTAAAAACCAGAGTCTAAACAGACTGCTCCGCCCTCTGCCCTCTGCCCTCTGCTGACCGCCCGCCTGGCCTGCCCAGGTGTGTTCGCTCCACTCAGCCATGTGACCTCGCTCCCCCCAGTCCCAGCGACTGGGCGCTCTCTCTCTCTGTCCCTGCTGTTCTGACGGACGTCCTGTCCCTAATAAAGCCTTAGCGCTCCGCTCTCACGCCTGAATTCTTTCTTGTGTGAAGACAAGAACCCACGGCTTCCGTGGTCTTTCCTCTGGTGACAAAGGACCGAGCTGGTCACAGACCCCAGGCCCCCAGGAGGCGTGGCGCAGCTGTGCGTGTGGCGTTGCTGCAGGAGAGCCGAGCCCAGAACCCGCATGTGGGCAGGGCTGTGAGCCCGCCTGGGCCTGCTCTGGAGGGAGACACAGCACCTCCCCACAGGGCGAGCATTCCCCTGCTTCCCACAGGGCCCAAGACCACCCTCTGCAGGCCTGCAGGCTGGAGTCTGCACCCGCCGGGCCCCAGGCAGCTCCCACTGTCCCTTGATGGCGGAAGCCTGGGCCCTACCACCTCTGCAGAGACCCCTTGCCCTGAGGTCCCTCTCACAGGCTCCAACAAGGATGCTGGTCAGGGCTTTTCCCAGCCCAGCCTAGGCCGAACACAAGAAACCAGCACAGGGGGAGGGGCCGGGGCAGGGGCAGGAGTCACCTGCAGACAGCACCAGCCTGGCTCATGGAGGACAAGGGCCCACCCCGCCTGCTGCACACGGCCCCCAAGTGCCCAGGCCCACCCCGCCTGCTGCACACGGCCCCCGAGTGCCCAGGCCCACCCCGCCTGCTGCACACGGCCCCCGAGTGCCCAGGCCCGCCCCGCCTGCTGCACATGGACCTGAGACCCCAGGCCCCCCGAGTCGCCTGGCCCCGTGGACCGTCCCACCCTGTACTTGGAGCCTGGGAGCAGGGTGTTGCAATTCTCTGCCGATGTTTACAGGGCCTCCTTCCGCCCCAGCATGCTGTAAACACACAGGGCCAGCGAGCGCTGCGTCACTGCGGTTTCGGAGGAGGTTCCAGCCGGGCTCCCCTTGGACACACAGCGGGGACCCGGCAGGGCAGGCTCCCATTTGCAACCCTTGGAGGCAGCCTGGTACCTTCCTTCCTGCCGGGCCCATGGCAGAGGAAAAGCCCAGGGAGGCCTGGGGCAGGGGCCGGAGAGGCGCAGGGACTGGAGCCCTGTTCACACCAAGCCCTGGCTGCTTGACTGCGAGCATGCACGTGTGTGCAAACCCATGTGTGGGGCACATGTGTGTGTGCGTGTGCCTGTGTGCGTGCGGACGTCCCTGGGGGATGGGGTGTGCACCCTGGCCACTCTGCCTGCAGTGCCCCCCCGTGATTCTGCACATGTGCTTCGGGCACGTTTCTGAATGGGTGTTGACGCCTTCCAAGGTGTGCAATGCATGCATACTAGCATATTCCAGGTGTGCATGTGCTCACGTGCTCCTGGTATGTACATGTGTGCTCACGTGTGCTCCTTGTGTGCGCTCACATGTGCCCCAGTGAGTGTTCACGTATGTTCCTGGGGTGTGTATATGTGCTCACATGTGCTCCTGGTGTGCGCTCACATGTGCCCCGATGAGTGTTCATGCATGTTCCTGGGGTGTGTATGTGTGCTCACGTGTGCTCCTGGTGTGTGCTCACATGTGCCCCGGTGAGTGTTCATGCATGTTCCTGGGGTGTGTATGTGTGCTCACATGTGCTCCTGGTTTGTGTGTGTATGCGCCTGGTGTGTTTGTGCTCATGTGTGCTCCGTGCTCCGTGTGTGTGTGCTCAGGTGTGCTGGTGTGTGTTCACATGTGCTCCTGGTGGGTGTGTGCTCCTGCTGTGTGTACGTTTGCACCTGGTTTATGTGTGCTCATGTGTGCTCCTAGTGTGTGTGCTCACATGTGCTCCTTGTATGTGTGTGTGTTCACGTGTGTTCCTGGTGTGTGCTCACGCGTGCTCCTGGTGTGTGCTCACGCGTGCTCCTGGTGTGTGCTCACACATGCTCCTGGTGTGTGCTCACATGCTCCTGGTGTGTGCTCACGCGTGCTCCTGGTGTGTGCTCACGCGTGCTCCTGGTGTGCTTTTGCACCGCATGCATGTGTGCTGGCTCTGCCTTCCTCTCGTCCTCCGGGCAGTGCTCTCCTGTTCTGGCCTTGTCCGTCCTGAGTGGCAGGCGATGGTGGGTACAGCGCGTGTGCTGACGCACAGGCCTGTTCTGGGTCACAGGCATGTCAGGGCCGCCTGCTCCTTCACCCTCTGCAGAGAGTGGGGGTGGGGTGGCCCCTTCAGTCCCTGCACCGGCTTCAGAATGAATGGCTCACGTCAGATGTGGCCCCGCGGGAGGAGTTCCCGCCCCAGGCAGGCCCTCGGAGGTCGGCCGCGGGGCGCGTATGCAGACGGGAGAACAAGGGCTCTTTGTGCTGCAACGCCGGCGGCTGCCCGGCTGCCCCAGAGCCCCAGAGCCGAGCGCTCTCCCTGCTGTCCGTGGCAGGGCTGGGACATGGGCTGGGGGAAGGCCTCTCTCCCCCCGAGGGACATTCCAGGCCCAGATGCTTATAAACAGGGTCATTTTGCTGCCGGACAGCTAGAAGAGGGTCATTTAAACGAGCTTGACTGAGGCCAGGGACCTGGGTGTGAGCAGGGACGGAAGCCCAAGGGGCTGCCCTGGCATGGGGCGGCCCCCAGGCCCTCCGTGGCTCTGTGGGCAGCCAGCAAGGCTGGCCAGGAGTGGCTGTGCCCAGCCAGCACCGTGCAGTCCCCAGAGCTGGGTGCCCCTCAGACCCCCTGCTGTCCAGCCTGACCGGGGGAGCCCGAGGGCCCCTGAGTGAGGAGTGAGCGTCCCCCCACAGGGGTTGTGCCTGGTTTCAGAGAAAGCATCGCCTGTGGAGGGAGCCACCCCGCCTCCTTCCCCCGCAGCAGGAGGGAGTCCGGGGGGGTCTGGGCTCCCTGGGGGAAGCAGCAGAGAGGAGGGGAGGGCTCCTGTGGGCACACAGTTCGCGGCAGGGCTGGAGCCCCACGCACTGGGGACGCTGAACACAGGGGCGCCCAGCCGCGCTCTGCTGGGGATGGCAGGTGCAATGGAGAAAGGAGACAGCCCTGGGCATCGTGCATTTGGGCTGGGTTAGGAGGTGTGGGTAGGAACGCATGTTTCTCAGGGCAGGTGGAAGGAAACGTGTACGTGTGTGTTACACACACGTGTGTACTCTAGTTCTGTCCTGTGGCGGCCAGGAGAGGTGACGCCCCTGCGGACAAGCACGCCCAGCCCGGCTCCCCACACCGTCCCCCACTCAGGGCAGCAGGCTCCATGGGACAGGGTTGACCCCAGCAAGGGGCTGCAGATCTGCGGTGAGCTCCGAGTGGCTCCTGCTGAGGCAGAAGCAGAGAGAGAAAGTGCCACCTGACTGATGGAGGAGGCTGGAGGAGTGCCACCCCCACCCCAGCCCCCACGCCCAGCGCTGGAGAGGGAAAGGGAGAGGGCTCAGGTGGGTTTGTTTCATGATCACACCCAGGTGTGGCCGGAGGGTGCTGCCTCGCTGGTCAGTGCCGGGTGTGTCCATCGTCCACTCCTGGGGCGTTAACCTTGACCATCTGATGAATGTGGTATCTGCCTGCCTCTCTCCTGGACCTGCTCTCCCTGCACTTAACACATACGAGTGAGGGACACTCAGCAGTGCGACCTCCATCTCCCCCAGCCGGGCACCTGGCCTTGTTCTTAGGGACACTCAGCAGTGCGACCTCCATCTCCCCCAGACGGGCACCTGGCCTTGTTCTTAGGGACACTCAGCGGTGCGACCTCCATCTCCCCCAGCCGGGCACCTGGCCTTGTTCTTAGGGACACTCAGCGG
>CM027407.1:1115717-1142706 GCA_015711505.1 Sylvilagus bachmani | reverse complement strand
GTAGCATGTTCCCACAGCCCCTCCCAGGGGAGGTCCCATGTAGCATGTCCCCACAGCCCTTCCCAGGGGAGGTCCCATGTAGCATGTTCCCACAGCCCCTCCCAGGGAGGTCCCATGTAGTATGTTCCCACAGCCCCTCCCAGGGAAGATCCCATGTAGCATGTCCCCACAGCCCTTCCCAGGGAGGTCCCATGAAGCATGTTCCCACAGCCCCTCCCAGGGAGGTCCCATGTAGCATGTCCCCACAGCCCCCCCCAGGGGAGGTCCCATGTAGTATGTTCCCACAGCCCCTCCCAGGGGAGGTCCCATGTAGCATGTCCCCACAGCCCCTCCCAGGGGAGGTCCCATGTAGCATGTCCCTGCAGCCCTTCCCAGGGGAGGTCCCATGTAGCATGTCCCTGCAGCCCCTCCCAGGGGAGGTCCCATGTAGCATGTTCCCAGAGCCCCTCCCAGGGGAGGTCCCATGTAGCATGTTCCCACGGCCCCTCCCAGGGGAGGTCCCATGTAGCATATCCCCACAGCCCCTCCCAGGGGAGGTCCCATGTAGCATGTCCCTATATCCCCTCCTAGCTGAGGTCCCGTGTGGCGTGTCCCCACGGCCCCTCTCACAGTGGTCGCGTGTGGCGTGTCCCCACGGCCCCTCTCACAGTGGTCGCGTGTGGCGTGTCCCCACGGCCCCTCTCACAGTGGTCGCGTGGCGCAGAGGGACAGCAAGGGAGACAGCTGGCACCCACCCAGCAGACAGCCACTGACCAGGCAGGGCCTGGACCAGGCAGGTGTGGACAGAGCCGACGCCTGCAACCACACATCACCACGGGGTAGCTCTCGGTTCGCACAGGAACTCGCGACTCAACCACACAAAAGCAAATCACCTGGCTCAAAACAGCAAAATGGGCGGGCACCACGGATCCCACGCTGGAGCGCTGGTTTAGGTCCCAGCTGCCTTGCTTCCGGCCCCTGCCCCACGTGGGAGGTCAGAGGAGCTCCTGGCTCCTGGCTTCAGCCTGGCCCAGCCCTGCTGCTGTAAGCCTTTGGGGAGTGACCCAGCGATGTGAGATGCACCTCCCACACACACTCTGTCTTAAGGACTGAAATGAGCATTCGCTTCCGAATGAGCAGCACCCCTGGACAGGCATTTCGCCAAGCAGACACACAAGGGCCAACACGTAAGTGAGCAGTGCTCGGCCTCCTGGGGAAGCGAAGATCAGAACCTGGGGAGGGGGCTCCAGCACGCGCCCCCAGAGGGAGCCAGCGGGGCAGGGAGGGCGCAGACGGAGTCCTCGTGCTCCTTAGCACAGCCATCTTGGAAAACAGCATGGAAATTCCCCGAGAAATCAGACAGCTCCGCCATCCCCCAGCTCCAGGTCTGGGCGCTCGTCCGGGGGTGACCTGTGCCTCCGAGGCACCGGCAGCAGCCACACCGCCATGTGCACTGCGGGGCGCTCACAGCAGCCGAGGCTGGGAATCGGCCCTGGTGCACGGGCAGGCGAACGGGTGAAGACGATGTGGCGCATACACACGACGGGTGCCACCCAGCTTAAAAACCACCCAAACCTATCCTGTGCGGCGGCACAAGTGGCCAAAGCCACACACAGAGGGGCTGGGTCCCGTGCCATCTCACTGACGCCACAGGAGCAGTGGGGGAGCAGGGGGGAGGGTCAGGGAGGTGCAGGTGCAAGAGCAAAGCCAGCAGCGCAGGATGGCAGGTGCTGGAGACCTAGTACAGCGGCTGACCTGCGCCGAGATCCCGCGCCTGCGCAGTCGCCACACAAGGCCAGGACCCTGCGCCTGCGCTCAGAGCTCTCCAGAGAGATGGCCAAGCACACAACACAGAAGCCACACGAAGTCAGTCCCACACACCTCAAACTTTTCACACGGATGTACCGCAAAGGCCCACAGGGAAACCCGCCCGGAGTGCCGGGGTCCGCCTCTCGCAGTCTCGTGGGACTGCACCTGCTGCGGCCTCACCCCAGCCCACGCTGGTGCACCTGCAGGGACCGGAAGCCCCGCGTACTAAGAGCATAAGCTTGGGCTGCTCGGAGCCCAGTCCTGCTGTGTTTCCCTTGGAGGGATCGTGTCTCCTCTCCAACCCAAGTGACACAGAAGCCTCAGGTTAACTGGAGCGTTCTAAGGACGGAGATGTTTTCTGTAGGGCTCAGAGGAAAGGAGCCAGCCATGAGCCCGGCAGCACAGCGCACCTGGCTGCAATGGCCTGGGGGACGAGACCCCACCAGCAAGTGCACAGCGGGTACATGGGCAGCGTGTGGTGGGCAGGGGGTCCCGGGGTTCGGCCGTTCACACAGGACCTGTTGGGGGCCTCCAGGGCCAGACACGCTATGGCCCCCCAGGTTCAGGAAGGGTCTAAAGAGCTGCAGAGGTTCTGAGAACAAAGCCACACTGCCACTGTCCTTTGACCCAAGCTCCCTTCCACTCACAGAGCCCTACTGAACAGCCCTGGGGGCTTCCTGGAGGAAGTGGCAGGCCCAAGAACAGCCCCACCATCTCCAGCTGGACCACTCATGGACCAGGCTGAGGCGAGGACCCTGGAAGCGGCCCTCCTCCCCGGGAGAGGGGTCTCACTCCTTCCCTCATGGACCTGAGGGTCAAGCTCATGACATGGGCAGAGGCCACGAGCGCCCTCGTACATGCGGAACAGTAGGTGCACCCACAGCAAGAGCTCCCTCCCAGCCACTGCCCACAAAGCAGCCACTCACTGCACCCAGATGCCTGGCACTGCACCCCACTGCATGCTCCCCCTGTGGTGCACAAAGCAGACATGGAGGGCTACAAGCCTGGCTGGACTAAGGACTGCAGAGCCTTGGAGCCAGGTGCACAGTAGTACAAGTGTGTGAGACCAGGTGTGCAAGACCAGGTGCACATTGTACAAGTGTGTGAGACCAGGTGTGCAAGACCAGGTGCACATTGTACAAGTGTGTGAGACCAGGCGTGCAGGTGTGCAAGACCAGGTGCGCAGTTGTACAAGTGTGTGAGACCAGGCGTGCAGGTGTGCAAGACCAGGTGCACATTGTACAAGTGTGTGAGACCAGGCGTGCAGGTGTGCAAGACCAGGTGTGCAGTTGTACAAGTGTGTGAGACCAGGCGTGCAGGTGTGCAAGACCAGGTGCACAGTTGTACAAGTGTGTGAGACCAGGCGTGCAGGTGTGCAAGACCAGGTGCGCAGTTGTACAAGTGTGTGAGACCAGGCGTGCAGGTGTGCAAGACCAGGTGCACAGGCACATAGGTGTGCAGGTGCACAGAGGTTCAGGACCAGGTGTGCAGTGGTAGGGGACAGGGTGTGTAGGGCAGGGGTATATGGGAGCAGGTGTGCAGTGGTAGGGGACGGGGTGTGTAGGGCAGGGGTATATGGGAGCAGGTGTGCTGGTGTGCAGGACCAGGTGTGCAGTGGTAGGGGACGGGGTGTGTAGGGCAGGGGTATATGGCACCAGGTGTGCAGTGGTAGGGGACGGGGTGTGTAGGGCAGGGGTATATGGGAGCAGGTGTGCTGGTGTGCAGGACCAGGTGCAAGATCAGGAGCACAGGTCTATGGGACCCGGGGGCAAAACCAGGTGTGCAGGATCGGGGGCAGGGCCCTGGCACACAGCCAGGAGGGGCTGCACCACAGCCTTGGACAGGACCTGGGAAGGAGGCAGTGGCGTCATGCCTGCCCCCCACCTGACTCTTCCTGTCCCACCTGGCTTCTTCCTCCTGAGTGTCCAGCCCAACACAGGGGTCCAGAGGAACAGGGGCTCACCCCAGGGTGCAGGAGCCTGAGAAGGAGGGGCTGGGGGCACAGAGGAGGGGCAGGCCCCTCCCCCAATCACGCACAGGAAAGGATCCTGGCCTGCCGCTGCCCAGCTGCCACCTCTGGCCTGAGGGGACGTTGGCTGTCAGCCTGATGGAGGGTCCCCCAGGACCCTGCGGGGGATGCAGCCCATCTGTCCAAATGTGAAGGCCACTGACTGACCAGGCCAGCTGCAGTCCTGCCTGGGCCTCACTGGTGTGAGAACTGCCCCAGTCCACCCCACGGCTGAACCCCCCAGCCCCCACCCCCCGCCAGCGGGAGCCAGGCATCAGGAACCAGGCAGCCAGGGAGCCTGCCCGGGCAGGAGGGCTGGGGGAGGGGCCTGGACCTCCCCTCCCCATACACTTGGCAGGAGCAGGGCAGGGCAGGCTCAGCCAGCTGTGGCCGGCTGGGCGGGCTCAGCTCTTGGCTGTTCAGGGACTGGCCGTGTGGGGCTCGGGTCCAGGCCCACTACGGCTCGCCCTCTGCTTCTGCACACACAGAGCAGGCCGTGTGCATACCACCCGGGTGCCCAGTCTGAGCTGTCCCCTCTGTCCCCTCCATTCCAGCCCTGGTGCATCCTTCTTGAGAGTAGGCACCACCTGTCAGTGGCACTGTTCCTTCCCTGTCCCCAGCTGTCCCCGCTCCGAGCTGCACCCAGGCCCAGCCGAGGTCTGTGGAGGTGCCAGGCTCTTCCTGGGCGAGGGGTCAGCTGGCCCCGAGACCCACTGGGCACCACCCAAGCTCATGCCCCACACCGCCAGCACCACGACATCCGGTCACGCAGCACCTACACCCCGCCCCCATCAGCCTAGCCCCAAATCCCAAGGCCCAAGGGTCAAGGCCGCTCCCCAGGCAGAGAGGGCAGAACACCCACACCTGGCAGGGCTGGTCGGGGTCACCAGGTGAGCAGGTGCCACTCAGGGGCCAGGCCCCTTTGCACACAGAGGAGCTGGGGCCTCTTCCAGCTGCCCCAGAGCCCCGGCCCCGGCCCAGCCAGTGACAGCGAGTGACAGAGATGGAGGCACCGCCGGGGGTGCTCCCACTGCCCCAAGCAGGGAAGATCTGGGGCCCACAGACCAGGGCGCGCACAGGCAGCAGGCCAGGGCCCGGCAGGCTCAGCGTCCAGCGCGGCCGCCCCAGCAGCAAACAGCCCCTCCCCACATGCCGGGCCCTCCAGGAAGACGGGACAGCGAGCGGTGGGGGTCCCAGCTCCCTCGGGCGGGTTCTGACACTACGCCATGCCTGTCTGCCCTCCATGGAGGGTGTGACAAGCGCAGAGCCATGGGGAGGACGAAATGCAGTCGGCCGCTCTGGGGCACCTGGTACAGGCGCCACCCCCGCCTCAGCCCCTGGCGTCAGAGAATCTGAGGTTACGTCCGGCCCCCACTCCCACGTCCCCAGCCTCCTCCCCCGCTGCTGTCACCTGGCTCAGCACGGGGCAGGCAGGCCCTGTCCCAGGCTCGAGTCGGCCCTGTCCAGCTTACCTGGCAAGGCAAAAAGCAAGGGTGGGGAGGGCAGCGGCCGGCCAGTTACCTGCAGCCGGCCCAATGAACACACAGTACCCGTCCTCTTGGGCGGGCAGCGAGGCACAGGCCACAGGCAGCTGGCCCCCGTCCAGGCAGCTCCAGCACGCGTCCTCCAGGGCCTCGCAGAACTGGCGGCACGGCGGGGGCCCGGGCGGACGGCCCAGGCCGCAGGGCGGGGCCAGCAGCAGGCAGAAGAACCAGGCGAGGAAGGGGTGGCAGCGTGTCTGCAGGAGGCGCCCCCACGCCCGCGCCGCGGCCTGCACCTCCTCGCTGTGCTCGTGCCGCAAGTGGTTGGGCAGCCAGGCGTGCCCGATGCCCAGGCGGCTGCACACGGGCAGGGATGCTGGCAGAGGCAGGCAGCGCGCGGGAGGGCCCCGGGGGCTGGCCCCAAGCAGCGCAGAGTCGTTAGCAGGACTGGAGGAATCCTGCCCCGCAGGATGAACCACGCGGAAAACCCAAGCACCAGCGTCACCGTCACCGAGGAAAGCTGCAGCTGGGACGTGCGAGCGTGGGGCCAGGGGGCCAGAGGTGAGCGCACCCAGGGCTCCCGCCACCAGCGGAAGCAGGAATGGCACCAGGCTGTGGCCGGGAGGGAGTTGGTGCTGCCGGTGGGGGGTGGCCGCCATGGGCCAGGGTCCTCTGCCGTCCAGAACTGGGGACTGCCCCAGGGGCCGCGGGCTCCTCCCTGGTGGGGAGGACACAGAAGTTCTACCTGGGGACACCCGACGCAGTGCCTGGGGCCCTGCCGGGGAAGCAGGCGGTTGAGTGGGAGCCAGCACAGTGCCAGCCTCGGTGGTCGGAGCAGCCGGGGGGCTCGGAGCTTCGGTGCTGGGCCGGAGAGCAGTCCCGTCCTGGTGGGGGGCGCTGGAGGACCCAGGGAGGGTGAGGGGGTCTGCGACGGTCGCCGAGATTGGCGAGGTCACCACGGCAGAGCCCTCGGTGGGGGTGGTGTCATCCCACAGCTGGACAAAGCTCCGGATGCCCTGAGCCACGTTCAGGATCTTGACTCCGACTCCCGCGACGTTCTCATTCGTGTCTGGGCTGGCTGCGGAGGTAGTGGGGGCGGCAGGGCTGGTGGGTTCAGCGGGAGGCTCCGGCTCCTCCACGTGCCCTTGTTCCGTGGGGCCATGCCCCAGGGCCACGTGCGTGGTGGGGTCCGCCGTGGGCTGCACAGGTGGGCTGCCCTGGTGCTCAGAGACCTGAACATTGGGGGGGTTGGCGGCCTTCGTGGACCACAGCCAGTCCAGGCTCAGGAGGTCAGCCCTGGCGGCTGCAAGGCAGTAGGTAAGCAGCAGCAGCAGGCCCAGGCGGCCGCTGGGGTCGGGAGCCATCGGGGCTGTGGCGGGCAGGGCCCCAGAGGGCGGCCACTCCGTTCCGGAGGCGGGGCCTCTGGGCTCCGCCCCTCCTGCTTCCCGCCTACCCGATTCCTGATTCCTGGCCTGGGGCCTCTCCCTCCTGCAGCCAGAGAAAGGGGCAGACCTGGAGTCAAGGGATCCGAGCCTGCAGATGTGTCCCAAGGCCTTTTAACCCTTTCCTGCCCACATGTGCAGAGCAGCCAGGGCTCCCGGACAGGGACAGGCACAGGGGGGCAGATTGTTGGACTGGGAACTGCTGGGTCTGTGTGTGGGGTGCAGCGAGTGAGGGGCTCCATGCCAGGACCCCCGGCTCCCAGGGACACTGAGGCAGCTGCCCCACCCCCCGCTCTCCCTTCCACCAAGGACACCCCAACAGCCTGGGCCCGTGCCGCGGTTGTGGTAAAACTGGAACTTGGAAAACACTCAGCTTGCTGCAGCTTCAACTCCCCGCCGCAACCGTCGCCTGAGAACCCCCGGGGGGAAGGGCAGGCGCCAAGAGCGTGGCCGCCCCACCTGCTCAGACCCCTGCCCGCCCGGGCACCCCCTGTCCCAGACCCCCAGGCTCCTGCTGTCCTCTGCTGGGGGGACAGAGCCGCACCCCCACCCCCGTTTTTATTCTTAAACTCACAGGACACCCGTGTGTGTCACAGGACACCCGTGTGCCTCTCCAGGCCGGAAGCTCCCCTGCAGACCCGCTCCCAGCTGCCAGCAGGTGCTGGCCACTCCTGGGACGGCACAGTGGACGGCACAGTCCTACCGCCGGCGAGCAGAGTGCACGGCGCTGCCCCGCGGCTCAGGGGAGCGCCTCGGGCGCCCTGAGACCCGGGACCGGGCTCAGCGAGGTGACACCGCGGCTACTCCAGCGGCTTCCCGACACAGAGCTGCAGGTGGCTTCTCCCTCCCTCAAGTGCTGATGGGCTTCTGGGTCCTTCTGCGTCTTCTGTGGGGCCTCAGAGGCCATGGCCTGCCACGTGGAGTCTGTGTACCAAGCTCACCGGGCCCAGGGAGCCAGGCTCACGCTCAACCCTCCACATGGACGGGGCCTGGGCGGCCCACTGGCACCCACCCTCCGTGCTGGGGTCCTCGGGGCCCAGCATCCGCTGGTCCAGCCCCCAGCCCGGCGCAGCACAGTACGCGTCCGGCCACTGCTGGCTGCTCAGCTGAGCCTTGACCCTCGCACCCAGCGGGGAACGGGAGTGGAGTCAGACCACGGGAGGCACACAGGCCAGGGCCACCAGGCAGAGATGCCTGGTGCAGCCTGTGCGGACAGGGACACTGCCAGTCACCACACCAGCAGGGAAACACTCCAGGTCAGATGCAACCAGCGAGGCCGACACTGCACCAGGGCCCCTCTTCCTGAGTGCCCACCCGGTGCCCCAAGGTCATATTCGAGAGCCACTCCCACAGCATCTCCTCAACCAGGACACCCCCAGCATCACCACCCCGAGGCCTCACGCTGCAGCCTGGCTACTGAGTGGCAGCTGTCGGAGCTGCACCTGCCGAGTCCTCCCTCTCTGCCTGTTCGCCCCTCGACAAAGGGACCTGCTGCGCGGCCCCCCAGGGCTCCACGGGGCTGGGTGATAAAACAGCCACTGCCGGTCCCCAGGGTCCCCACTGAGGCGCAGAGACGCCGGGGCCCAGAGAGGTGGATGAATCCAGGCAGCATGTGCACAGCACTCCCTCGTGCACTCCCTCCCACCTGTGCCTCATACACACGAGCCCCTCTACACATGCACCCCTAGCACCCTCACACATGCACACATGTGCCTCACACATTTGTACACACATGTGCCCCTCATACATGTGTTCCTTACATTTGAACACACACGACTCACATACTTGTGCCCCTCACACCCTCACACACACGTGTTCCCTCACACACATGCTCCCTCACACTTGCACACACGTGCCCTTACACACTCACACGCATGGCACACTTGCCCCTTGCACACTCACGACGAATTCCTCACGTTTGCTCATGCACTGGCCCCCTTGTGCACTTGCACATACACTGACATGCAGCCATACCACAATGTCACACGTGCTCACAGACGTGCTCACACGCTCCTACTGCCACACCAGGGTCCAGCATGCTCCACCTGCCGAGGCCCTCCTTGGCGTCTTCTCCAGGCAGCGTGGCTGCAGGGTCACAGCTCACCCTCCCCAGGACAGCCAGGCTGCCTCGCCTGGATGGGAACACGCGTCTCACTCGGGGTCCCTCAAGCAAACATCTGTGTTCCCAGAAGTGACCCCACAGTGCTCTTAGCAATGCCTGGAATTCACTAGCACTAACGTGATTTTATGCCCAGAACTAAGCTTTGGAAAACCTCAGAACAAAATTCTAGAGACCCCACAACCACCCGCGTGGATCCCGAGAGGGAACGCTGGGCTCCCTCTGTGGGGACCCTGAGCCCCTTCAGGATGGGGGTCCCCAGACCCACCCCAGTCTCATGCTCAGTCACCCTTGGGACCACTCAGCAGGGCCACCTTTGTCCACATGCAATCAGCTCATGAATCCTGGGCAGAGCCAAGTATGAGGAAGCCACTGACCACAGCTGAAGAAGCACCTGCCCCGTGGCAGCCCCCTGCCCATGGGACACACAGGGGCCCTCAGCTCCCTCCATGTGGGGTGCACTCAGGGGGACAGGGCCCCCTCAGCCCTCTGCCCACGGGGTGCACTCGGGAGACAGGGCCCCCTCAGCCCCCTGCCCGTGGGGTGCACTGGGGGGACAGGGCCCCCTCAGCCCTCTGCCCGTGGGGTGCACTGGAGGGACAGGGGGCCCTCAGCCCTCTGCCCGTGGGGTGCACTAGGGGGACAGGGGGCCCCCTCAGCCCCCTGCCTGTGGGGTGCACTGGAGGGACAGGGCCCCCTCAGCCCCCTGCCCATGGGGTGCACTGGAGGGACAGGGCCCCCTCAGCCCTCTGCACATGGGGTACACTGGGGGGACAGGGCCCCCTCAGCCCCCTGCCCGTGGGGTGCACTGGGGGGTCAGGATTCCCTCAGCCCCCTGCCCATGGGGTGCACTGGGGGGACAGGGCCCCCTCAGCCCCCTGCCCGTGGGGTGCACTGAGGGGACAGGGCCTCCGGAGGCTGAAAGTCCAGGGAAGCCACAGCTGCATTGGGAGCGATGTCTGACACTGAGGCCATCCTGACGCCCAACTTGCTCTGCTCAGCGTCCTCAGCCCACTGCGGTCTCAGTGGAAGCTGCCCCCCACCCACACCCCCACCCCGGGGGAGCTCCAGAGCGGCCGGCTGCAGGAACCACCCAATCGCACACAGGCATGCCGCCAGGAGCAGCCACGCCCACACCACAGTCAGCCCAGCCCGGGGCGCCCGGGACCCAGCCACCAAAAGCCGCAATTTCTGCTCTGGTTTCCACCTGGCAGACTCTCACGCCGTGCTCCAGACCCCAGACTCAATTCTGAATCTCAGGACTCAGCCTGGCCCCACCCTGCCTGGGGCTCCCCTCCTCCTGGTGTCCAGGGGCCCGCACCCCCACCCCCATCCAGCGCCCGCCTCTCTGCAGAAGCCCCGCCCTGTCCTGAGCAGGGCTGTTCTGTCTTGTCAGTGTGCCTCGAACGGATTCCTGAATAATGGGCTCTTTTATTTTCATTTGAAAACCAGGCACGAAACACCCACGTGTGAACGGAAGAAACCGGCTTCATACACAGCAGAGGGGCCGCGCCAGGGCCCAGCCTGGACCGCGAGCGTCGGGGAGCGGCCTTTCACTTGTTCAACCCAAGGCCACCCTGGCCCTGTCCGCAGCAGCTGTCCCTGGGCCTGCCCCACCCAAGGGGACAGGGGAGCCACGGACGCCACAGCCCGACCCCTCCCTGTGGGTAGCTGCACACCCCAGAGCCCCTCGAGACTGGGACCCCTCTCCTGCCCTCCCGGGGTGGGGCCCGGCCACACCGAGTAGCCAGCTCTGGAGCAGCAGCCCCGGGCCCTGCTGGGGTCCCTGAGCCAGAGGAAGGGAGGCTGGTGCGCCCCGAGCCTGCCCAGCCCCCCGCTTGCACTGCCTGCCCCCCCAGGTCTCGGGACCTCCTTTCCCTCTTCTGAAACAAGGACCTGAGGCTCCGTGTTTCTGTGGCGCCTCGAGGCTCAGACAGCGGGTCGGCTGCCTGACCCCCCACCTGTGGGCACACACATCAATGTGGCCTGTCCATCAGAGAGTGGAACCAGCCATTCTGAGGAGTGCACACAGAGCCACCGGCAGCCCCAGAAAGGGTGCACACGTGTGGGCATGTGTGTGTGCACACATGTGCCATCTGTGGCTATGTGCATATGTAGGCAAGTGTGCACAACATGCATGTACCCAGATGTTCTTGTACGTGTCTCTGCGTGCACATGGACATGTGTGTGTGTAGGTACCTGTGTATGTATCCAGGTGTACACGCAGGGACACCCGGGGATGTGTGAGCACAGACGTGTGTGTGTGTGTGTGTGTGCGCGCACGCGGAGAGGAGTGCACATGAACGTGGTGTAGGAACCATCCCTGTGTGCTCCAGAGGCCGCAGGGAGAACAGCGGGGTCCCCCAGGTTCTCAGACAGGAGTCGCGGCTGCTGTAGCCCCGGGCCGACTCCACCACCAGCTGGGACATCGGCTGACACCTGGGGGTGGTCTCTGCCTGGCTTGTTTTTTCTTCTTTATTTATTTATTTGTGTGTGGGGGGGGGCTTGTTAAATGCCTCTTCTGCTTCTACTGGATGATTGCATTGAGGTGAGTGAGTGCATTTTGTCTTTTGACCCTACTAATGTGACGTAGGATCTGACAAGGGGGATCCTCCTGGAAGCGTGGTGATGGGGATGAAGCAAGGCAGCCTGAAGACAAAGCCCAGCCCCGGCACAGGTGTGGCTCAGGGGGCCGGCAGCACCCTCTGCCCTGGGCTTCCTGGAGGGGCCCCGGGAAGGTGGCCAGGAGGCTTCGCACAGCTCCTCTCCACCACACCTGCCCTGCCCACGCCCTCGGCCGACCAGGGCAGCCTGGCACGTCCCAGCCCGACTCCTTCAGCAAATGGAGGAGACGCCACAGGAGCCCCAGTTCTCAGGGAACCCATTACTTAGAGACGTGTCTAGAACGTGATGGTGCCCATGCTGAGAAATACAATTTATATTTTTAACTTTTATCCTTTAATTCCACTTTCTTGAGCTTTTTGAAGCCCCCTCCTGCCCTACTTCTCGTTGAGCCAGTTTGAGCCGGTTTGAGCAGGCTGTGGGTTTCTGGGGCTCTGCTCAGGTGTCCTCCGGCTACAGTATGGAGAACAGAGATGAGACTCACGCTTCCCCGTCTCAGAACTCACTGTGGGCATCGACACGGTGTGACCCCGGCACAGACAGCGTGCACGGCCAGCCCACGGTGCCAGAACAACCACATGGCCACGTGCGGGTGAAGCCGGAGCCCTGCCTCGCACCATAAAAAACATTAGCTGAAGATGGACCAAGAGCCTACAGGAAAGAGCCGAATACGTACAAACATTCGAAGACAACACAGGAGCACATCTCCACGACCTTGGATTTTCAAAGGATTCTTAGCTACACTCCCAAAAGTTCAGACGACAAAAGAAAACTAAACTGAACTCCATGAAAGTTTAAAGCTCTGTGTCTCAAAAGGAGCCCGGAGAAAGTGAAGCGGCAGCCCCGGGGCCAGGAGGAAACAGCCTCCCGCCTGTCCGCCCGCCCGCCTGCCCGCCTGCGCGCGGCAGCGGCAGACAGAACCTGTAGCCACGCCTGGGGAGACTCGCGCCAGCACCACGGCAATGCGATGAGACGCAGAGACTCGGAAGAGAGTTCCTCCGAGCGAGACCCGCACGCCTGGTCCATCCATCATCGCAAGCCAAACCACCGGATGCCACCGCTCACCCACTCAGCAGCTCAGTGACAAGGTCGGACAAGAACAGACCGGGCGGGGCCGGGCGGTCCTCACGATGGAGTGCAGGCGCACGCGTGCTCCAAAGACTCCCGTGTCCCCAGCCCCAGTAACTGCATTACGTGCCAGAGCCAGAAGGTGGACGCAACCCAAACGTCCATCCGCTGGTGCCCCGGGCACACAGCACTACGGCACTCAGCCGTGAAAGGGGATGGAGCCGACACGCTGCAACACGGATGAAGCCTGAGGACATCGTGTGACAAGGAGAAGCCGCACGCAGAGGGCCCCATGCTGCGTGTCTCACACAAGCGCCCAGAACATGGAAACCCGCAGCCAGCCAAGTCCACTGCCAGGGTGGGCATGGGCCTGGCCAGGAGCCGCACTTGGGGCACCCCTGTCCCACACCGAGCCCCTGGGTTCCAGTCCCAACACAGCTGCCTACCAGTACAGACCCCAGCAGGCAGCGGGACGGCTCAGCGGTCCACACCACCCACACGAGAGACCCGGGGTGAGCGCCCAGCTGTACACCCTGTGTACATCTGTGTGTGTCTCATGTGCATCTCGTGTGTACCCCGTGTCTGTGTGTTCCCCATGTGCACCTAGCTATACGTGTGCATCCATGTGTGCATCCCATGTGTGCATCCCATGTATGTCCGTGTGCCCTGTGTGCCTGGCGTGTCCCATGTGTGCCCCATGTGTGTCCTGTGTGCCCACATGCACCCTGTGTACATCTGTGTGTGTCTCATGTGCATCCCGTGTGCCATGTGTGTCCTGTGTGTGCCCTGTGTGTGCATCCATGGGTGCCCCACGTGTATCCCGTGTGTGTCCCGTGTCAGTGGCTGACACTGAGCGCTCCCTCCCACGAGGCACTGAGTCACATCCCACAGGCAGTGAGTGCCCACCACACGGCCGGCTCCCAACACGCACACCTCGCGGGCAAGACGCCGCACGTTCAGTCAGTGAATGCATGTTGAGCTACTGCTGGGAGCCGGAGCTGCATCAGGGGACACAGGCCAGGCCCAGGGCTCTGGCGCCCACAGAGTGGACACCGAGGAGAGACCAGGCAGGCAGCAGCGGGCCAGGACCCAGCAGGCCGCGGCGAAGAATGCAGAGGGGACTGGCACATTCCCGTGTGCTGACGCGGCCACCGCTGGAGGCCAGCAGGGTGCGGCACGGGCAGCAGGGGACGGCCCACGCGGCTACGGCTGTGCGCGATGACTCACTGCCGCCGGTGGCTCGGCTACAGCCGCGTGGCCAGGCACACGGCCGCGCCTCTTTCAAGTGAGAGCTCCAGACCCAGGAAACGCACCGGGCAGCACCTTCACCGGGGCTCACAGTGGGGACGACGCGCCGGGGCCCACAGACACCCCAGCCCCGGGACTGACGGCGTCGAGCTGGGCACTAACAGCCCAGTGGGTTTTCAAGGCTTAAGGGTTGCTTATTAACTGGATTTTTAATGGAAGACTCGAGGGCCAGCTCAGACCGCCAGGTTCTCACGGTGGGAGGGGAGGCGCGGGAGGGGCTGTCCCGAGTGGTGGAGGTCACCGCTCCCCAGACGGGCACAAGGGAGGGGCCAGGGCAGGGCCGAGGGGCAGAGCTCCCAGGACCAGAGTGGTCCTGGCTGGAAGGGGTCAGGGGCCTCTGGTCACTGCTGATTCACAACACGACCTCACCCCATACAGAGCCCTGGCCGAGGAGGGGGCGGGGCTTCGAGTCATGCCCCCGAGACCCTCCATGGGGAGCAGGTGCCCCACCCCTTGCCTGGGCCCCTAGCCTCACTGGGCCAGAGCTCTGCACCACAGACTCAGTGTCTGCTGCTGGCCTGAAAACAGATAGGGGCCACCCCTCTGTCGGCTCAGTCTTGTTTGGAGAGAGGAGGAGGAAGCAGAGGGACTCACACTGCCCCTGCCGCCTGGAAGATGGGGCATACAACACCCACTCTCGTTTCCAACCGTAAATCCCACAGGCCCCTCCCACGCCCCCACCTGCCTCGAGCCGGCTCCCGGCTTCCCGGGTGCACCGGCTGCGGCCTGGCCGGTTTCCTCGGAGGATGTTCTGTTTATTCACGGTCTGAGCTCTCGCAAGCTGAGGACGTCTGTCTGCAGCTGTCATTTAATAAAGCGCAGCTTCAGGCTCCCAGGCCCTGGCGCCTGGGCCACCACCCGCCCCGCCAAGCGGCCAGGAGCCAGGGTCAGGGACCGGGAGGGTGAGCTGGGGCCAGGACAGTCGTGCACCCAGTGGTAGTGCCCAGGCCACGTGCCGCCCACCCAGGGTCGCCAGCACAACCCGGGGTCCAGCCACGCCCCACCAGCCCCTGGCTCCGACTGCAGCTCCGCCCAGGGCCTCAGGAAGTCGTTCAGACGAGCCCTTCAGTGCACAGAGCCAGACGCTAATGCAAGTAACAGGATGGTGCTGCGGCCACGGGGGCGTCCGCCTCGGTGATCCGAGTTCCACCCAAATGCCAGGCAGGAGGACACGGCTCCCCTGGCCAGCCCCGAGCCCTGCTTCCTTCCCTCGTCCCGTCCAGATCAGCTCCCGGGGCAGCCAGAGCCAAATGGACCTGTCAGACCTGGGCCACCGCCAGGGGGAGCCACAGACCCCTTCACCGCGTCCTTCACTGGGAAAGACCCCCAGGGCGTAACCAAGGCCAGCAAGTCTCTTTCTCCCCTGTCACTCAGAGCCACCTGCCACTAAGGGCCCCATGGAGGCCAACCTGGGGTGACACGGGACCCCCAGCCACAGCCACCTGAGACTCCGTCCCGCCGGGAGCACCCGGCTCTGCTGGATGCACCTCAGCCTGGCCACTGCACCCTCCCGGGCCCCCCGATCTCCTGAGAGACTGCCCTGCCCCTCCGCCACAGACCACCACGGATGCTGAGACACAGGGACCCTAGCACTTAAAGGTCCAGGGGCCCTCGGCACATCCAGGGTAGGAAATGGCCTGTGTTATCACTTCCTGTGTGGCTGCCAGGAAGAGGTGTCCATGTCCCACCCACGATCAGCTCGTGATCAGGCTGTCACCGGCGGAGGGGTGGGGGCAGGCTGCCGGCAGCTTCCCTGCAACAGGGCCCCTGTCCTGGGCGGGCAGTGGCCGACGCGCTCCTGGGTTCTGAACTTGGACAGGCAGGACAAGGAACTCCCCCCGGGCCTGCAGGGGGCAGCGCCGCCTGCACCTCGATCTTAGCCAGGGAGGCCTTGCTGACTCCACACGGCAGAGCTGGAGAACAAATGTGTGCTGCTTGGTGCCGTTTAGAATGTGTGCTTATCTATCTACTCGAAAACAGAGACTTCACTTATCTGCTGGCTCACTCCCCAGTGCCCACGACAGCTTAGAACTCCATCCGGGTCGCCCGTGTGGGCGCAGGGACCCAAGCGCCTGAGCCATCACCTGCAGCCTCCCAGGGTGCATCGGCAAGAAGCCGGACCACAGGCCGAGAAGCCAGGACTCAACCAGCACTCCCACACGGGACACGCGCAACCCACTGGGCCACGATGCCTGCCCCAGGAGTGCTGTTCAAGCCACTAAGTGCGTGGTCACTTGTCACGACAGCCACCGCGTGTGCACGGCCGCCTCACTCGTCACCAGCCTCCTGTGGGCAGGGCTGGGCCGCTGCCCCGTCCTGCTGTGCCTGCCGGCTCCTTGTTCATCTCCACGGCGCCGACGCCCACACGCATCCTGTCTTCCCCGCCACAGGCCCCACGGATGCCGTCCCAGACCTGACTGAGGGCCACGTGCTCAGGCAGCGGGCAGGGACCCCATCAGTCAGAGAGCAGACGCTTCTATAAACTGCAGGAGGCCGGGCCGGCAGCTGCACACACCCCACGGAGCAGCTGTCACACCCGCGGGCGCCGGCGCGTCCTCCCAGCGGCAGACAAACCCGCCAAGGCCGCTTAGCAAGCAAATCACCCTCTCTGGGAGAACCGGGGCCTGTGCCCCACGCAGGGGGCTCAGCTGTGTCCTCGCCCCACCCAGAGCCACGCCCCGGCGTCCCAGGGAACCAGGTACAAACCCCAAGATCCCACCCCACAGGGGTGACTGCCTGGGACAGCAGCCCACAGCCCTCGGGGAGGCAGGGAGGGCATCCGGGAGGGGCAGGAGGACAAGGGGACACACAGCGTCCCCTGCACCAGAATCAGCCAGGCGGGCACCCAGCCCTGCCCTGCACTGGTGGGGGTGTGCATGTGTGCGAGTATGAGTGCACACGCGTGGGAGTACACACATGTAAGTGTGCACTCTATGCATGGACTAAGTGTGCACTGTGAGTGTGAATGTGCCTGTGTAAGTACGTCTGTGTGAGTGTACATGCATTTGAGTGGGGGTGCACACGAGCGTGCACTGTGTGTACACGTGAGTGTGCACGTGTGAGTGTCAACATATGGGAGTGAGCATGTACTGAGTGCAGCATACACGTTGAGGCCGTCCCGTAGGGGGTCTGTGGGCCCCACGGGACGGCCTCGTGACAATGCCCGGACGTGCGTGACACACACTGCTCACCTGCAGGGCTTGGGCTCAACCTTTGTGCCAGATCGGAGGCTCTCTTCCTGGACCCAGTTGGAAACGGGCATCCCAGAGAGCTCCCAAATCACGAGAGAGCGGTCGGCCGACGCTGGGGCTCGGACATCGGAAGGCAGCTCTCCTGATGCGGTGGCTCGCCTGCCGGGGGCCCTGCTCGGCTCCCTCAGCTCAGGGTGCATGGGCCGGGGGAGGGGCAGCTCTGAAGTCCCACCCGCCACAGCTGAAGTGACATGCAGAGGGTCGTCCCACCAGAGAGGGGGGCTTTGTGGGCAGGGCTTACACAAGCCCCTTGGGAAGGCTTTCTCAGACAGGACACTGTCCCCAGGGCCCGAGTCATGCAGGCTCCATGCAGCTCCAGGTCCCGCCCCAACACTGGCCTCACAGAGGGTCTGCTCACCACCTGCTCGCCATCTCTGACCCTGAGCCCCAGGTCAGCACCCCCGGCCCGCCACCCCCGGGAGGCAGCCTCACCCGCACCGTCCATGCCAACACCTGGCATCTGTCCACCTGCCGGGGCTCAGCGCTGCACGGCCAGCTCCAGCCCTCCCTGGCCAGTGCTCCTGTGAGCCCATTTGCAGAAGGGGAAACTGAGGCACCTGAGCAGGTGGCAGACTGGACAGACCCAGGCAAGTGTGGCTGTGGGCTCTGCCTCGTGTCCCCGAGGACTGTCTCCAGGACGCTCCTGCGGGGTGGCCCCCGGGAGAACAGGCCCAGTGCACACAGGCCCAGGCCCAGGTCTGCCTCATCGGCCTGGCTCCACCGAGGCCTGCGTGGGGACTGCCCCAGTGCACAGGGACCCAGACAGTTGGAGCTGCGCCGTGGGGGCCGGGTGCTGGCATCTCAGAGCCTTCACTCACACAGGCACACAGGCATTCTCACCCCTACTCAACGCCGCTCTCGCCACCCGAACCCGCGGCTCCCCCCACCCATCTCAGTCACCGAACCCGCGGCTTCCCCCCCCACCTCAGTCACAGAACCCGCGGCTCCCCCACCCACCTCAGTCACAGAACCCGCGGCTCCCCCCCACACCTCAGTCACCGAACCCCCGGCTCCCCTCCTCCCAGGACCTCACGAGGTGCTGACGGCCGCTGCTCTGCTAAGTTGGGGTGCAAAGAGGACAAACGTCCATGCGTGCTGCAGCTCCTCTGGGGCCACGTGTTCTCCTCCATGCCCCTGGAGGGAAGGGCTGTGAGGGGCTCGCACCGGGGCGGCCGACCCCTGAGGCGCTCCACGGAAGTTTCCAGATCCACAGGGTTCCCACAATGCATGAATCAGAAAGCGGCCACTGGCCCACCAGAGTCGCTGGTGCTCACAGGAGGACCCTCAGCAGCCCACAGGGAAGGACGCTCCCAGCCCCGCCCCTGAGGTCAGCAGGTTCTCCATTAAGCCTGGTAGTGACTGCATAAGACACTGGGGGCAGGGGTCTACAGGGGCCTCTGTGCACAACCCCACCCCAAACTCGCAAAGGGACGCCCCAGCCTCCCCTCCCCCTGGGTGTCCACACCGCCCAGCTCAGCACCACCACCACCACCGGGGTGGCCACCCATCCCCCAACCCCAAGGAAGCCCCCCTCCCAGCCCTGCTGTGGCTCCTGCATGGGGGTGGGGACAGCCCGGGGCTTTGCCCCAGGGCCCTGCTCAGAACCTGCCCGCCCTGTCACCAGGGTCTGGGGGGAGGGGGGCGGGACAGGGGTCCCCAGAGGCTGCGGTGGAACAAGGCACACACCAAGGTCCTCATTAAAAACCCGGCAGGTGTGAGGGTGCAGTGCAGGCATAGGCGCTACGGCTGGACATGGCTGGACACCGCCGGCCACAAAGACTCCGGCAGATCCAGGGCACCCCGTACTCGGCAGGGCCGGGGCTCTGCGGGCCCAACCAGGGTGCATGGCTGACATGGTCCCCGTCAGTGCCTCCAGAGCTGTCACACACGACAGACGCCGAGATCGGCTGCGGTGCTGGGGGGCTGTGAGGGGAGAATTCTGTCGGGTCTTCAGGGCCTGGGGCAGGCTACCACCTTCTGGGGGCTTCCAGACCCCATCAGGATGTGTCCCCCCGCCCCCAGGGTGTGCAGGCCTCGGCTACAGCCGCTAGCCCTGTGCTCAGACAGGTCCTGGAATCACCCTCTGTCCCTGCGTCCCCCGGCCCAATGCCGTGGCAAGGACTCTGCTCTGTGTCATCCGCCAGGGCCTCCCAACACCCCGTCGAGGGGGCTCTGAGCAGAAGGCGGCTTCTCCTGCCGTCCGAGGACAGGCCACCCCGCCCCTGGTGCAGACCCCAGAGCTCCGTGTGCCACGCCTGCTTCTCGGTCTCACAACTGATTCCATGACTAGTGACTCAACCCAGGAAGGCAGTGTGCACGTGGCACCAGCATCTGTCCCCTTAGCCCTGCCCTCCCGCCCCTCAGACCCCCCAGGGGCCACAGCGGGGGTGGGGTGCTGTAGGGGACCTGCAGGCAGGGCTGGGGGCTGTGAAACTCTCCCCGTGTGGTCTCTGCCCGAACAAGAGCTGCAGATTTGGGCTTCCAGAGACTCAGGCCACAGTGGTCACCATTCTCCCTCTGCCTTTGTAACTGGACCCGGGGTCACCAAGAGTGACCTGAGCCCACCCTGGGTGGGCCCTGGCCCCGCCCCCTGCTCGGCAGCCTGCACAGACCCGTCTTCAGCCCCACCCCCAGCAGCCAGGCAGGAGGAGGAGCCCCTGGGGTGGAGAGGGGTCTGGGCCATCTCCCCAGCACCGGCCAGGGGCAGGAGCAGAAGGGAGCTCCCCCTGCCTGACCCCCGGGGCCTGCACATGGGGCAGGGGCACAGGCACAGGGCACCCCCAAACCTCTGCCCCTGGGGCCTCACCCTCTTGTCCTGGACAACGCTCCGGTCCCTGCACCAGCGCCCAGCAAGGCAGCCAGGGCTCTTCCGCAGGACCGGGGAAGGGGGCCCCGGACCAGTGAGGGGCTTCACTTCCGAGGGGCACAGCGCTTGCTGTAGGCTCCCCACAAGGCTGCGGAGAGGGCCAGCCAGCCCAGGGCGGCAGGAGATGACCACCGGCCCGGGGCGGGGCGGGGGGAGCTGCCTGTTGGCCCACAGCAGGGGGTGGGGGTGAAGGGGGTGAAGGAGGGGCTACTGCAGATGCCCGCCAGTGTGCCACGTCCCCTCCCCCCGCGCCGTCCTTGCCCCCAGCAGACGCCAGCAGGTGCCACTGCTCCTGGAGCCGCCATCCAGGCCGATCCCTTCACTTCCCTCAGAAGGGACTCTGTGCGCTGTTCCCGCCTGGCTGATTTGGCTGGGGTGTTTAACCACCTCTGGATCTCCAAGAAAGCCAGCTGTGGGGGAGGGGAATGAGGCAGGCGGTTGGCCCCGCCCACTCCAGAGCCCGCCTCCTGGCTCCCGCTGGCTGCCTGCAGATGCACACCCTGGGAGGCAGCAGCGCCCCCCCCTCCCGCCACCGGCCCACGGTCCCCGGCCCCCGGTCCCCCCGGTCCCCGTCTCCTGGCTTCCGCCTGGCCCAGCTCCAGCCGTCACAGCATTTGAGGAGTGAACCAGCAGATCGAAGAATCTTTTTTCTGCCTTTCAAATAAATAATACAAATAAAAGGTTTTTTCTTTTTTTTAATTTTTTGCCAGGCAGAGTCAGACAGAGAGACAGAGATTTATAGACAGTGAGAGAGAGAGAGAGAGAGAGAAAGGTCTTCCTTCCATTGGTTCACTCCCCTAATGGCCGCTACAGCCAGCACTGCGCCAATTCGAAGCCAGGAGCCAGGTGCTTCTCCTGGTCTCCCATGGGGTGCAGGGCCCAAGCACTTGGGCCATCCTCCACTGCACTCCTGGGCCACAGCAGAGAGCTGGCCTGGAAGAGGGGCAACCGGGACTAGAACCCGGCACCCCAACCGGGACTAGAAGCTGGGTTGCTGGCGCTTCAGGGAGAGGATTAGCCAAGTGAGCCATGCCACTGGCCCACAAATAAAAGTTTTTAAAGATTTGACCTTGGGGCCAGTGTTGTACAGTGAATTAAGCTGTCATCTGCGATGCCGGCATCCCATAATAGAGCGCCAGTTCCAGTCCCGGCTGCTCCACTCCTGATGCAGCTCTCTGCTGTGCCTGGGAAAGCAGCAGAAGATGGCCCAAGTGCTCGGGCGCCTGCACCCACACGGGAGACCCAGAAGAGGCTGCTGGCTCTGGCCTGGTCCAGCTCCAGCCGTTGTAACCATTTGGGGAGTGAACCAGCAGGTGAGAGATCACTCTCCCCTTCAAGTAAATGAATCTGTAAAAATATATATGAATAAAAATTTGACCCTGAAGAAAATATGTAAAAAAAAAAAAAAAACAGCCAGGTGTAGGAATCCAGGCCAGGGAAGCGACGGCAGAGGCTGCGTGGCTCGCAGGGCCGCCTGGGGCCACGGGACAGAGTGGTGGGCGGCTCCGAGGGGCACGAGAGGGATTTCCTCCTGGGGTGCGGGCGCTCTGCCAGCAGAAGTGGTGACGGCCGCACGACACCGGGACGGAGAAGCGCTACCGCCCGTCCACTCAGGAAGCTACCTGCACCCGAATGGGCCAGAGGCTTAAGACTCCACAGGGTGGAGCACACCATGGGTGGGGTCTGGCAGACTCCACGGGGGAGGTGGCACCAACAGGCCATGACCGGCGGGGGAAATCCATGCGCCCTGCGTCCACCCAGACCCCCGGGTGCAACAGGAGGGAGGCAGCCCCGAGGCCCTATGAGTCAGCTCCGGGCACCTCTCCAGGTGCCGCGCAGGTGCCTGCAAACTGGAGCCCCACCCTCCCACCCAGGCACCCAGCCCTGCGGGCCACAGGCCCAGCACTGGCCGTGCAGACGAGGGAGAGGGGAGGAAGCCAGGCTGGTCGTCAGTGTGACAGCGGCCAGCGCAACCCCATCCAGCACAGGAACTGAGCGCGGTCTCCTGGTGTCCCCACCCCACCCAGAGCCCCCCAAACCCCACTCCAGCAGCCCTCGGCAGGGTCCGGCAGCCAGCAGCGGGTCAGGCCACAGAGCAAGAGGGGACCTGCCTGGGAGGAGGTGGAGCCGAGGCCCCAGGCCCAGAGCCCAGACGTGTGCCGGGCGCCAGGCAGGCCTGGGCCCAAGGCCACTGCAGGAGGCGCCAGGCCGCAACCGGAGGCCTCCCAGGCTGTCGGGAAGTTGCAGGGAGTGGGCCCTGAGTGAGAGGAGGGAGCTGGACGAAGGGCACCAGAAGCAGCAGACAGCACGGCCGCTGGCCAGCACCACTGGCCCGAGAAGCACCGAGGCCACACGCCCCCCCCCCCCAGCCGCATCACCACACATCCAGCCAGCAGGAAGACAAAGAAACCAGTGCAGTGCACGGGCAGCTCGGGGCGCGGGGCTGGGCCACGGCAGGAGAGGCCACGTTCCCACCCTCGCCTGGGCTGTCTGGAGGCCTGGGCGGGGCAACACAGAGCAGAGCTCTCCGTCCTCTCACTGTCCCTGTCCCCGCAGTGGCCTCAGCTCCCAGCCGTCACATCAGAGCTTTCTCCTGCACATGGGGGTGACGGTGACGGTGACAGAGGCAGAGGCCCTATCTCCAAGGCGAGGTCTGGATACCAGGCTGGAGGAGGGGCGGTCAGCACCCGTTGCCTGTGGCTTCCACCTCTCTGCTGGGAAAGGTGGGGGCTCCTGAATCCTCCCACACTTGAGCACCCAGGGTGGACAGCCGTGTCCACTGCAGCCGATTTGCAGCCACAGCTTATCCTGCTGCCACCATGCCAGCCCCTCTGGGCACGCCTGCCTCCCCCGGTCACCAGGGTACAGCCAGGGCCTGGGGACAGCTCTCGGTCCTGAGTGTGGTTTGTAGGACAAGGCACCTTCCCTGACCACCCTGGGGAGAAGGGGGGCTCCACCGGCCTGGGCCAGCCCCCGTCCACCCACAGGCTCTGTCAGGCATCGCAGGACCAGGGTCTTCACCACGGGGATCCCCCGGCCCAGCGCCCAGCCCTCCTCAGCCACAGCGTCCTGCAGTCCCGAGCAGCAGTCAGGCCTCCCGCCTGGCTCAGTCTGCAGGGACCTGTGCCACGGCCAGGCCGCCCAGGGAGCGTCTGAGAGGGGAACCAGGTGCGCCCTGCCACAGCCCCACCCCACAGCCCTGGGCAGTGAAGCCCCAGGGGAAGCAAGGTTGTCCTGGAGGCCAGAGCCAGCCGGCCTCAACCTAATGCACGACCCTCGCCACGGGCCCTCGGGTCCGCAGCCGCTCCAGCACGGCAGGCACCCCGGGGACGAGGACAAGCGTCCTGAAGGGGATGCACCACAGGGGAGCATGGGGGAGGCAGCGTGGGGGCCCCGGCCACGGCCTCCCGCCCCTCCCTGTCCAAGTCTCCGCCAAGTGTGCCAGGAGAGAGGGCGGCAGACAGCTCTGGGTCAGCGTCGGGGCCGTGGGCTCTCCCAAACTCCGCTGACCCCACACACGGGAGATGGCTGTTTCAGCCTTCAGACCCCTGCCGGGCAGGACAACTCCTCGCCCACCCTGGTAAGCAGGGGCAGCCGGGCCCCGCCCACCTCGGGAGGGGGCCATGGGGAAAGCCCCTGCCTGCCTCATCAGCGACCAGGAGCCGGTGCCGTCCACCATGTCCTGAGAGCTCTCCACTGGGTGCCTGCCACTGTGACCCCCACAACCAACCACCTCCCCCCATCTGGCTCAAGTCCCAGCTCCACTCCCTGCTGATGACACCGCGGGAGGCAGCAGGTGATGGCTCAAGTTCTTGGGTCCCTGCCACCCACGTGGGACACCCAGACTTTAGCCTGGCTTTAGCTGTTGCAGGCACTTTGGGGGTTAACCAGAGGATGGAAGATTCTCTCTCTCTCTCTCTATCTCTCTCTCTCTCTCTCTAGCAGCAGGGACAGAACGAGCGCCTGTGTAAAGACCCTGCTGAGGGCCATGGGCAGGGACCCACGTGGACACGGTCAGGTGCCCGTCCCAGAGGGGGCACGTGTGGGCGAGGCGGAGCTGCCTTCCTGCCCTCTGGGAAAAGGCAGGGACGTGCAGCCAGGACAGATGGATGCCGCCGGGGAGAGGCAGAGCAGGTGCCATTGCCCGCTCGCCTGCCCCCTACCATGGCCTCCTGGGGACCCGCTTCGGGGCCGTGGCCGGGGCCCCCACGCCGCCTCCCCCGTGCTCCCCGTGCTGCCCCAGGAGTTTGCTGGAGTGGGAGGAGCTGCCTCTCCCCCCAACCCAGCTGTAATCCGTTGCCAGGGTCCGGGCCCGGGAGGCAACACATGACCCGGATTAGCGACTGGACACTCAGCCTCCCCCGGTTCTCTGCTCGTAATTGGGACCGAGTCACCTGCCACCGTGAGGGCTGCGGCAGGAAGGGAGGAGGCGGTCTGGGCGCCGCGTGGGGGCACCTGGGACATCCCAGGGTGCGAGGTTCCCACTACCTGCTGCAAACACTACCAGCTGGAGCCCAGGGCCACACACAGGGGCCTTCCGGGAGACCCTGGCTTCCACTGGACACGAGCAAGGCCATCCTGACCCCAGTCCAGCTCCACAAACACATCCAGCAGGTACCCAGGGACTGCCAGCTGCCCACACCATCAGCCCAGCCCGAGTCCCAGGCGGGAGTGGGCACAGGGGGCTGTCCTGCCACGGTGCCCGCCTGAGCCCCAGGGGTCCTGAGGGCACCCCATGGTCCAACCCACGGCTCCAAGACCCTGAGAACTTGTGGCTGCCCGCGGCCAGGCTGTGCTATTTACGTCCACTTTCATTGTCCTCCACGGCCTGTTCCTGACTCTCTGTGTCCATAAAAGGCTCTGAGCAGCTTCCTGGTTTGAGTCAGAGCCACCAGGGCCTGGCCACCAGGCGCGTAACGGGACATGGCCTGGGACACAGACGCTGGCTGCTGCGAACACTCCAGGGACAGGGTCCCTGCAGAACGGAATTGCTGCTCTCGCCTCGCTCCCGGGCAGCAGGGCGTGTCTGGAGTGTCAGACGTGACGTGCACCTTCCTGTGTGGCTTGCACGATTCTTAAAATGTATTTGAGACACAGAGAAAGATCTCCCATCTGCTGGTTCACTCCCCAAATGCCCGCGTCAGCCGGGGCTGGGCCAGGCTGAATCGGGGAGCCAGGAAGTGCATCAGGTCTCCCACGCCGGTGGCAGGGACCCCCCCCCCCCCGCCTCCCAGGTGCCTTAGCAGGGCGCTGGAGTCAGGATCCTGACTCGGACAGTCCCAGGCCCTCCATGTGGGACGCACGCATTCTAGCCGCTGGGCTGGACACCTGCTCCCTGGCTTGGAAAACCACAAGGATCTCACATTGCAGCCAATGGCTCGGAAACCTTCACCTGTGGCTGGGGGGCAGGGTGCTACAGGGGCCACTCAGTGGGAGGTGAGACCCAGACAGTCTGGGGAGGCCCCCAGGAGGCGACATACTTGAGACCCCATGCAGAAGCAGGAGCCCACAGCTCTGGCCTTGAAGGCATCCGGGCAGGGGTCCTGGACAGGGGTCCCAGACCTAAGGCCAGCAGCAACAGGAAGGGGTGCGAGGTGCTGTGCACACAGGGGTGAGGGTCCACGGGTGCGTCCACAGCTCTGAGGTGCTGGCCTCTGGGCCGCAGGGACTAGGACACGGGACCAGGCGGACGTGGTTTGGGGGACACTGAGGAACGCACACAAGACCCTGCTGGCCATCGCCAGGCCACCAGCGCCCACCATGAAACCCAGAGAGCTTTCTACTGAGGATCCCGTCAGCGCCCGGTGAGCTGTGCCCAGCAGGGACGAGCCCACCGTGGCTGGCAGCCTGGGTCCGGACACAGCGCCTCCCAGCTCCCACAGCCCGGGCCACCCTCAGTGCTGGCGTGGCCAGGGCCGGGCCCGGGGTCAGCGCAGGCCTGGCCTCTCCGCCCCTCCCCTCTCAGGGATGCCTGGCGGGGGGTCAGGATCCTCAAGTGTGAGTCCTCGGCCCGGCTTTCTCCCGCACGGGGCTCGCCGTGGGGACTCTGCCCCCGGGGCTCAGGGACTACCACACCACAGTCCACGCAGATGGCAGGACTGGGGCAGACAGCACAGCATGGGACTCACAGCTCCTCGGAGCCAAAGGTGCAGTCTGGAGCCAGGGAAGGCACTGGGTCCCAAAGTCCCGTCTGGTCCCTTGGGGATGCTCCTGGCTCAGGAGACGGCACGGCCCTGTCCACGGTGGCTCGCCCTCCCCACAGCTGGGTCTCCTCTCACTGACGATGACAGCTGTCCCCACACATACCCACAGGCACCCTGAGACTAAGAGAGGCAGGGCGGGAGGTCCACGCAGGGCCAACAGCCACGGCGGACGGGGCCGGGCGGGGCTGTGGGGCCCCGAGGGGGTCGCTGGGCACTGCTGCCTCGCCCTCTCTCCTCCCCGCCGCAGCCCCACGCAGCCCCGTGCCCCTGCTCTTTGGCAGTGACGCCTCACCGGCGGGAACAGGGCTGGCCTGGCTCAGCCAGGAGGACTCAGAGGAGCTGGGACAAACCGCCACATGAGCCACGAGGAGGTGTAACCCAGTCTGTGTGGCGCAAGCGTGCTGAAAAGCCCACCTGAGACGGGCTGGCGCTGCGGCACAGCAGGTTAAACCACCCACCAGGAAGCCAGCACCCCACATGGGCACTGGGTCCAGTCCCGGCTGCTCCACTTCCATCCAGCTGTCTGCTAACGCGCCTGGGAAAGCAGCAGAGGATGGTCCACGTGCTTGGACCCCTGCACCCACGTGGGAGACCTGGATGGAGTGTTGGGCTCCTGGCTTCAGCCTGGCCCAGCCCCAAACACTGGGGCCATTTGGGGAGTGAACCAGCAGATGGGAGACCGACCCCTCTCTCTTTCTCTGGCTCTGCCTATCAGGTGAATGAATGAATCGTTGAAGAATAAAAAAGCCCAGTGAAGAACTGCAGGAAGCGGCAGTCGGCACCTGGCTGCCGGAGCCTGCGGGGCGTGGGGAGCCCCAGGACCCCCCACACCC
>CM027407.1:1085702-1115217 GCA_015711505.1 Sylvilagus bachmani | reverse complement strand
ACACACACACACACACACACACACATATCCCAGTCAAAGGGTGACAACAAATGAGAAAACCTCACGAGATCTGCAGTTCAGGGCTTGGCAAGGGGAGTTCAGGGGACACAGGATGGCCGCTGACCACAGGGGAACGGTCCCCCACGTCAGTGACAAGCCTGCAAGGTGGAACCAGGATGGGTTCTCATGCCGAGCAAATCGGAGAGACCTGATAGCAGCCGGGGCTGGAGGCCAGCGTGCAGGAACTCGGCCTCTCCTGCAGGCCCCCGGCCAGCCGGAGCCCGGCGGGGGAGCTGAGATAAGGCCCAGCACAGGAAGGCAGATGTAACGCAGGCCCACCACGGCCTGCCCTGGGCGCTCAGGGTCTGCTTGGCCCCGTCCTCGCCACTCACCCCGCCGTGGGCCTCAGCCTGCTTGAGGGCACTCAAAAATGCGCCCCAGTGGACAGAGAGGCTACGTGACCCGCACGGCCTTGCTGCCCCCATGCCCCAGCCCTGGACCAGCGGGGGTGAAGGGGCCCGAGGTCCACACTAATGCCGGCCCTGACCCTGCTGGCCTCCAGCCCTGGCTTGGGAGGGGCCACAGGGTCACCTTGCTCACTCAGGCCAAGCACGGCCACCAGGGCGTCCTCCCCAGGCCTCCCCTGGGCCAGGCCGGCGGCCTGAGCCGTCCTGGGGCGTCGCCCTTCCCCACCACGCCCTGCCCACCCCGACAACAGCGGCCCACGCGCACTAACATTTCCTGGTTGCCTAAAACACCAGCGTGGCATCCACACCCCTGCAGGCTGGGGGCAGCTCCCAGGCAGACAGAGCCACCACCCAGACCCTGGAGCAGCGCGGCTCCCGCACGGCGTCGGCTCAAAGCACCCAGAATAGAAGGTGCCAGAACCGTCGTGCTGGCAGGTGCTTGGCAGAGCCGTAGCTGCCAAATCTGACAGCTCCCGAGCACTTGAAGCTCAGATCTGAAGCAGAGGCGACTGCCGTCCTGAGCAGCCCAGCGGGGAGCACGCCAGACCCCGCGCCAGCCCGCACCTGCTGAGTGACACGCACACAGCCACCCGCGGGCCCCGCGCGGGCCCACCCTGTCTGCTCACCAGCCCCGTGCCCAGCCTAGGTCGGTCCTGTGTCGGTCAGCCCTGACCCACGCCGGGGCCTATGTGCGCTGGACCCAGCCCCAACGGTGTCCACTCGCGAGGTGTCGGTGACCGGCCCCCCCACCTCATCACAAAGTACCCCAGGGCTCAGCCCAAGAGCCACGCCACTTGCCAGCTTGAGTTCCAGACACCCAGGGGCTTGTGCACAGTCCCCCTTCCACAGCTCTGGTGCTGTGCACTGTCCCCCTCCACAGCTCTGGGCTTGTGCACAGGCCCCCTTCCACAGCTCTAGTGCTGTGCACAGTCCCCCTTCCACAGCTCTAGTGCTCTGCACAGTCCCCCTTCCACAGCTCTGGTGCTGTGCACAGTTCCCCCTTCCACAGCTCTGGGCTTCTGCACAGGCCCCCTTCCACAGCTCTAGTGCTGTGCACAGTCCCCCCTCCCACAGCTCTAGTGCTTGTGCACAATCCCCCTTCCACAACTCTGGTGCTGTGCACAGTTCCCCCTTCCACAGCTCTGGTGCTTGGGCACAGTCCTCCCTTCCACAGCTCTGTGCTTCTGCATAGGCCCCCTTCCACAGCTCTGGTACTGTGCACAGTCCCCCCTTCCACAGCTCTGGGCTTGTGCACAGTCCCCCCTCCCACAGCTCTAGTGCTTGTGCACAGTCCCCTTTCCACAGCTCTGGTGCTTGTGTACAGTCCCCCCTTCCACAGCTCTGGGCTTGTGCACAGCCCCCCTTCCACAGCTCTAGTGCTTGTGCACAGTCCCCCTTCCACAGCTCTAGTGCTTGTGCACAGTCCCCCTTCCACAGCTCTGGGATTCTGCACAGCCCCCCTTCCACAGCTCTGGTGCTTATGCACAGTCCCCCTTCCACAGCTCTGGTGCTGTGCACAGTCCCCCTTCCACAGCTCTGGTGCTTGTGTACAGTCCCCCCTTCCACAGCTCTGGTGCTTATGCACAGTCCCCCTTCCACAGCTCTAGTGCTTGTGCACAGACCCCTCCCACAGCTCTGGTGCTATGCACAGTCCCCCTTCCACAGCTCTGGTGCTGTGCACAGTCCCCCTTCCACGGCTCTGGTGCTGTGCACAGTCCCCCCCACAGCTCTGGTGCTTGTGCACAGTCCCCCTTCCACAGCTCTGGTGCTGTGCACAGTCCCCCCCCACAGCTCTGGTGCTTGGGCACAGTCCCCCATCATACCTCTGGTGGACAGCTGAGCTGGGTTTCTGGCAGGGAGGGAGCCCCTGCAGGACACAGCAGCTTTGCCCTGTGGCCTCCAAGTTCACTCTGACTCAGAGCAGCCTCCGGGATCCCAAGCTCCTGACAGTCTCTCCGTAGTGACCCAGACCGCCAGCCTCACACGTGACTCAGCCTGGGGACTGGCATTGCTCCCTGGCCCACTGCCAGCCTGGGCGGGGCTGGGGACAAAGCTGACCAAGCTCTGGGCCTGTCTGGGGCTGTCCCAGGAAACAGAAACACTGTACTTGTTATGAAGATGGGAGGTACGGTGATGCCAGGACACAACGGTGTCGCCAAGGGCTTTACAGAGTAACCAGCTGCTGCTCCTAACACCGCGGGACGGAGGCCACTCCTGCCCCGGGTCAGAGACGGGGACAGAGGCAGCGAGGCCAGCTGACACGGCAGTGGCCAAACCCCTTCCAAGATGGCCCCAAAGTGGGGCTGAGAGGAAGTCACCCTAGGACAGGAGCCAGGCCTGCACGGGGGTGTCTGCACCCCAAACCACCCTGGCTGGGGCGCTGAAGGCCAGAGAAGCAGGCAGAGGCCACGGGAACTCGGCGCTATCGTTGTTCTCGGCCACAGCACCAACCTTAGCAGCCCCGCCGGCCCGGCTCCTCCGCCCTCACCAACTGCACCACTTGGCAGATCTGCGGAGCAGGGCCTCAGGAGGGGCCTCAGGGCCTCCCCGGAGGGAGCCGAGACCCGGCCTTGGGTGGCCTCCTGGTGGCCACACCTCGGTACAAGCAGGTGCCGTGAGCCACGGCCGAGCCACAGCCAGGGCCAGCTTTGCCTCCCGACCTGACTGCTGACTGAGCTCGACCAGGGCAGTTGGCTCCACTGGGCCGCACCTCCCAAGGCCCCCGTGAGGGGACGGTGACTGCGGAGCAGCCTCCACTGCCTCCCTCACCCCGCCTCAGGGTTCTGGGGAGCCCGTGGCCTAGGGCCCCCGCAGGAACCCACTGGCAGGCCCTGGCCTGGGCAGCAGCGTGAGTCTGAGGAGCCCCTCAAGAGGAGGACAGCCCCCAGCAGGGGCCACCTTGGGCACTGTGGGTGGATCAGGCTGAGGCTTCCAACCCAGCCCTGTCCCCACAGGCTGCTCTGCAGCCCAGCAGTGGTTCCCAGAGCACTGCCCTTTGTCTCCCGTGGGGCCGGCATGGTGATGCAGAATCAGCAACCTGTAGGAGTGGCTGCTCCACTTCCCATCCAGCTCCCTGCCAACGCGCCTGGGAGAGCAGCAGGAGCCAGCCGAGCACCGGGCCCTGCACACATGAGGGAGAGCCGGCTTCAGCCTGGGCTGCCCCCCCATTGTGGCCATTTGGGGAACGAACAAGCGGACGGGCAGAAAAAGGTCTCAGTGTAACCACGCCTTTCAGATAAAGAAATCTTCAAAGAAGAAAAGAAAGAAACCATCTCAACAACCCCGGTGGAGAGGCATGCATGCATGTGCGTTGTGTGCACGTGCGTGTGGCGATGGGAGTGTGAGTCTGCCTGTGACTGCACGTGTGGGCATGCGTGTCCTCCACCCTGACACGCGTGTGCTGCACTTCACGAGCGGGGCAGACGCAGCGCGACCCCCACTCTGCATGGAAGAAGCTTCTCTCCTTCCAGGGGGCTCTCCCACCTTCCTTCATTAAAAAAAAAAAAAAAGCAGGAGGACCCTGAAAAACGAGTTTTACTGAAACTGAAAACTAACCTGGAGGTTCGAGAACCTGAGCCTGGGGGACTCGCAGTGGGGGAGGGGAGGCCAGGCGCCCTTTCCATCTTTGGGGGTAGAAGGTTAGCCCAGCGCTGCCTGCCTGGGAGGACCCTGCGTGGCCCCGTCTCTGAGCCCCTCCTCGTGCTGACCACCACAGGGGGCAGTGCGAGCAGGGAGAGGAGCCAGGGCACAGGCCGGCCGGGGGACACTGGGGATGCCAGCACCGGCACAGTGGCAGCTCAGACACGGCCTTGGTGTGGCCGTGGGCACCGGCCAACGCCCACCAGACACAGTCCTTTACCTCCCAGGGGCCTCCGCCGTGCCCAGCGGGTGAGCCGCAGCCATGGCGCGGGCACGGAGAGGCGGAACCTGGACACAGACGCCACTCAGGAGCAAGGGAGCCACAGGGACAAACGCTTACACAAAATGCCAAAGGCTTGGGTCTGATCCAGTGCCGAGAAAAGGTGCCTGAGCACCCGGGTCCCCCCACCCCCACCCCGTCCCGGGGGCTCCCGGGGTTTCCAGCAGGAGCCAAGCCCCAGGGAAGTCAGGCTGAGACTTCCCGATAACACCCCAGGGGCCATTGTTCTCCCGGTTCAGGGATCAGATCCTGGGCCGGGCCAGGGTCCTCCAGTGCTGGGGGAGGGGCCGCTTCCCACTCCGACCTCGGGACGCAAGTCGCACACCGGGGGACCGAATTCCATGAGGCCCCGCCCATTCCATCGCACACCTGGCGGGCGACGCCGGGAGCGCCGGCCGACGTCTGCTCCCCGCTCTCCCGGTCTCCAGGGTTCACCTCCCCCAGTGTGCCCACGCCGCCGTCTAGACTTCGCTTCCCAGGGCTCAGCGCCCGCGAACTCTCCGGAATGAGGCTTCCGCCCCTCCGATCCCGGCGCCTGCCTCCCCGGTCCCCTGCAGCCACCGCCACCGCCCAGAGCGACGTGGGGAGAAGCTTCGCCCGCTACAAGCGGCACAAATAAGTAAGCCCCTGTCGGCCACAGGTGTTCTTCAGGTGTGCTAGCGAGGCAGGTACCGCCTTTTAAAAGGCCTGCGCTGGTGCCGCGGGGACGGCGCCCCGACGCAACCAGGCCGGCTCCCCTCTGCCCATCCCTCCCTCGCGGGCCGCGCCGCGTACCGCAAGCGCACCTGGAGGCAGGTCCCGGGCGCGGCGTTCCAGGCCCCCTTGTCCTGCGCCTCCGCGGTGCCGCCGAGTCGGGGGCGCACGCGGGAGGAGCAGTTGGGGCCCGGCGGCGGGCCGTGCGCCTCTGTGCGCATTGTTCCCGGCGGGGCCGCCCCGGCCGCCGGCATCAAAGCGGACCGCGCGCAACCCGACACCGGCGGGCGCGGGGCCCGGCCGCTGGGAGCCCGCGCGGCTTCCCCACCACAGGCTGCAGAGCCCAGGACGCCGGCAGTGCCGGGGCCGGGGAGGGCGGCCCGGGCCCCACGTCTCCCGGGACGCGCCCGCACCAGCTCCGCGCGCGGCCGCTGAAGTTAGGCTAGGACGCGAGCGACTCGGGCTGCGGCCGAAGAATGAATGACCGCCCGGACCCCGCGCCAGGCCACCTGCGCGCACGCACAGGGCCGGGGTCGCCGCCTCCCAGACGCAACCGAGACCGCACAAAGGGCGCTGGTGACGGCGCGGACCTTCGCGGGCCTCGCCGAGTCTTACCTGGCTCCGCCGAAGCCGCGCCGGCCCCAAGCAGCAGGACCAGGGCGGCCAGCACGTCCAGCAGCCGCCGCCGCGGTCGCAACCAGAGCCACCTGCGGGCGCCGGGCGACAGGTGAGGGCGCCGCGCGTCCTCGCCGGCCCCGCGGCCGCGCCTCGGCGCCATGCTCGACCGGACAGGCTCGGCTGCGGATGCTGCGCCTCTGCCGCGGTGCGCCCGCTGCCCGCCGCGCTCGGGCCGGGGGCGGGCGTGGGCGTGGCCGGGCCAGAGGGGCGGGGCCTGCGGGAGGGCGGGGCGGGCCGAGCTTGCGGGCCCTGGGGGCGTGGTCGGCTGGGAGGGGCGGGGCTTGCGCGGAGGAGCGGACGCGGGGCGGGGAAAGAGGGCGTGGGGGGACGGGACGGCGAGTGCGGGGGGCGGCGACGCTGACCCCGCGGCTACCCTAGCTCTGTCCGCCCCGGCTCCTCGGCTCAGACCTCGGGCTAGGCCCGGTAACAAGGGCGCGCTTCGCCAGCAAAGAGACGCCCGCGGGCGTGGGGGACAGGGACAGCGGGCGGCGGCGGAGTGCGTGGACCTGGCGCCACGTTGGAGAGACCCCCAGCCTCGCGACCCGCAGGGCGCCCCGGTGGGTGGGCGTGGGCCGTGCACCCCGTGAGTCCTGCGGCGGCCGCCCCACGGGCACCAGCGCGTCCAGCCGCACCTCCAGGACAGGGGAGAGGGCCTGGAGTCGCCATCTCTGTGCGGACCTCTCGACGCCCTCCAGCTGACCCAGGCCCGGGGCCTTTCCTGGAGCAGCCCTGCCGGGGTGGCCCGTCTCGACCCGCGAGGCCGCTCCGCGCCCCCAGAGCCCTCCTGTCCAGCAGTCTGGGACCGGCCCCTCTGCCCTAGGGACCCTCGTGCCAGCTGGGTGCGCTGTCGGCCCTGCCCTGGTGCCGGTCTGGCCAGGGCTCTTCTTGACCCCAGAGCGCATCCGCAGCAGGGGACTCCAGCCCACCACTCGGCAGGCCTGAGACACCAGTGGCCGCACCCTTCTCCCGGTCCGGGCCAGGGCCCCCACACCCCACACCGACCTAGGGGGCTCAGCCGCTGCGCCTCCCTGCCCTCAGTCTGCCCTCTGCACCTCCCCCTGCCTGCTGCTGCCTCCCCAGCGCCAGCCCGGGGGCTGCTCCAGATGCGGATCTGCTCACATCACCCTGTCTGCTGCAGGCTTCAAAGGCAGGAGCCCTCCTGCTGGGCCTGCCCAGTCCTGCGTCCACCTGGCCAGCGTCCCTGCCATCATCCGCTTCAAACCTGAAGTCGGTCTCCCGGTGGCCAGGGTCCTCGAGGACCACAGGGAGGGGGGATCGATTTAGAGGGCCGAGAACACATTCTCATTTATTTGAAGATGTATGTATTTATTTGAAAGGCAGAGTTACTGGGGGAGAGAGAGATCTTCCACCCGCTGATTCACTCCCTAAATGGCTGCAAGCCAAGAGTCTGGAGCTCCATCCGGGTCTCCCACGTGGGTGGCAGGGGCCCCGGCTCTTGGGCCATCTTCCGTCGCTTTCCCAGACCGTTAGCAGGGAGCTGAACCAGAAGCGGAACAGCCGGACTCAAACCAACGCTTGTGTGGGCCACTAGTGTCACACGAGGCCACGAGGCGGCGTCACTGCTACACAGCGCTGGTCACCCACGTGTTTCCATGAACAGCGTGGAGCAGACATGTTCAGATGTACCGTGTGTTCACACGTGTGTGGCATCTGTCTGCCCATCCTGTCCTGCAGCTGACCCACGTGTCCACGGCACGTCCCTGCCTGCGTGAGCAGTCAAGTGGGGACCCTCCCACCCCGTATGCCCCAGGGCCCATCCTGCTTCCACCCCACCCAGCTGATGACTCCCGCCCCTCACAGAGCAGGCCTCTGCAGGTGAGGCGGGTGACGGGGCGCAGGCCCGGGGGGACAGGGTGGGGCGCGCTGGGCCTGCCCACCCTCGGCCTCTCCCTTTCCCCGCTGGAGGGAGAGGTGGGGGGCCTGCTCTGGAGGGCTCGGGGCCACCAGGAGGAAGCCAGCGCGGCTGTCCGTTCCCAATCCCTGGAAGAGCACTGACAACAGAGCACAGAATTGCGGCTTCCCAAGGGACGCTGGGGACGGCCCCACTCGCGTCTACACGCTGGGGACGGCCCCACTCGCGTCTACACGCTGGGGACGGCCCCACTCGCGTCTACACGCTGGGGACCGCCCCACTCGCGTCTACACGAGCACATCCTGTGTCCCTTTTCCGCTTCCTGAGTGGTTGCTGGGCTCCACGTTCCCACGCATTCACATCTTTTTCCTATTAGAGTTTTATTTTTTCCTTTATTTACACAAATAATGCCTGATTACAATAGGGAAAATAAACAGGAAACACAGATGTACACGCAGGAAAAGAGACTCGGAACTGGCTCGATGGCGCCGCTCTGTGTCTTCCTGCCTCTTGCATGCACATCTGCGGCACGGGTGCCGGATGCAGGACCCTGCGTCCGCGTGGTCCCCAGGCGCTCTGTGGGAGGGGCTGGTGCGGAGCTGCTGAGCTCAGAGGCAGAGCAGTGCCATCCAGGGAGCCCCAGGGCTGGGCCCATCCGGGCTCCGATGAGCTGAACAAGGGCAGAGGGTTGGCAAAGGCGGGAGCCGGGCCTCCAGGCCACAGACGGCTCACGGAGACCGCAATGGCCCTGAGGCCTCCAGGAGTGACGCGGGCTGCAGGCCTGGGCTGCCCCACCTATCCTGAGTCACCCAGCTCAGGGAAACCTCACGGGCGGGGGACAGGCGGGAGGGGCTGTTCCTTCCACCTGTGCCCACGGAGGTGCCATGGGGCTTGGTGCCTGTGGCCAAGGGTGCTTCCACCAGGAAGGGAGGGTGGGCACAGCCATGTTCCTCGGAGGCCCAGGCGTGGCACCCCATCGGGGGCCCAGCTGCCCGCTGCATCCCCTGGCCTGCCCACACACCAGGGGTACGGGCCACCTGCTCACGTCGAGATCAGTGGGCTGATGAAAGGGTCCGTGTCCCCAGCCAGCCAGCGGCCTCTGGTGGACTCGCTGCGCCTGCCCGCTGCGCCTGCTGCTCGTCTGTTTCCTCCTCAGCTTGCTCTGTGGGTTTCACTTTGTACCCAGGCTGTGGGTGGGAGGCAGCAGGTGTCCGTGGGAGGGTTCATCACAGCTTGCGGGGTCCCAGCGCGAGGGCAGGTATTCCCGGGGCGGGGCCCATCCAGGTGTGCACAGGCCCTGTGCGTGGGGGGTCAGCCACTGGCAGCGATGGCCTGAGAGGGCCTCAGGGGCCCTTGTCCCTTCCTGGACATTTCCCACAGCTCCTGTGGCACAGTTCTCGGTGTTGGCTGGGGAGTCGCTGCGGCCTCATCTCGCCAACACATGGCAGCGGCTCGGCTCTGCGCCTTGGGCTTGGGTTTCCAGGGCCAGGTCCCACAGAAGGACACGCAGTTTCATGTCACGCCCATGCTGCCAGCATGCGGAGGGGAGAAAGCCGTCAGATCTTCACCTTTCCTTTGTGGGCTCCCTGGCAGCCCCTGGGAACTGTGAGTCCCTCCGCTCTCCCCCACGGCCCACGGTCACGGCAAAGCGGGTCACATGGTGGGGCCCTCACGCAGCCCTGTGTGGCCCTCTAGAGAGCTGGGCCGCTGCTCCATGCTGCACGGTCCCCATGGCCAGGTACCCCGTGCTGTGCATACACACACAGCCCTACACACACGTGACCCCACCCCACACCCAGTGCTCAGTCTATACACACACACGTGACCCCACCCCACACCCAGTGCTCAGTCTATACAAACACACACACGTGACCCCATCCCACACCTAGTGCTCATACAGCCTACACATACGCACACACAACCCCATCCCACACACACTGCACAGTCTACACGTACACACACACACGTAACCACATCCCACACCCAGTGCTCATACAGTCTACACAAATACACACACACAGCCCCACACACACATAACCCCATACCACCCACAGTGCTCAGTCTACATAAACACACACAGCCCTAAACACACAACCCCACCCCACACCCAGTGCTCATACAGTCTACACAAACACACACAGCCATACACACACGTAACCCCATACCACCCACGGTGCTCATACAGTCTACAGTCTACACATACACACACACTGTGCATACATGGTATACACATGTACCCACACACCCTGTACACACATAGTATGCACATAATCCACACCCCACATACACACACCATATACATATGCCCCCATACCATGCACACACACTGTGCACACGTACCCTACACACACATTTACACCCAACACACACAGTACACATGTACTTCCCCACACACACACCCCATACACATGTACCCAGTACTCTAAACACACATAACCCACACACAAAACTACACATATGCCTTACACACAGGTCCCCCACACTGAAAACACACCACACACCACACCACACGTGTACTATACACACATGTAACACCACACTACACACACACATGTACTCAGCCCCAGCCCTCTCATGGCCTGATCGCCCCAGGAGCCCGTGCCCCCCCAGTCCCCCCAGCCCCCAGCCCCTGTTCCTTGTCCCTGGGCTCCAGCCCCTCATGTTTGCCGCCGTGGTACCAGGGCCCAGGGAGCCTCAGGCACATCTGACTTTCAAATAAATAAATAAATCTTTAAAAAAAGAAAAAAGAGGCCGCTGGATTGGAAGCGGAGCAGCCAGGACCTGGACCAGCACTCACATGGGACGCCGGCGTCAGGCAGCAGCTTAACGCACCGCACCACAGCGCCTGCCCCGAAACCTGCTTTTTAAACTATGTATCCTAGCTCTTCCCAGGTCAGTCTACGGGCACCACACACACACCACACATACAACACACAAACACCGCACACATGCATGCAACACACACAACTCCCGCCGTGCCACACCCCCCACACCATGCACGAGGGTGCGGAGACGGAAGGAGCCCGGGCGGTGGAAGGGACAAACCAGGCCATGACTCTGCACAAGCAACGAGAAGTGACGCAGGCGCGCTCCTGGGTCAGCTCAGCTCAGCCAAGACAAGAACACGTGAATCTGAAAATAGAGAAATCACGAAGGGAAAACAGGTGGCACAGACAGAACTCGCTCCCCAGACACCCAGAGCAAGCTCGCAGGGCCAGGGGAGGAGAGGGCGAGAGCCCAGCGAAACAAGAAATGCGTGGACAGTGACGTCGAGGGGTCTTCACAACCCGTCAGAGAAGCCCTGAGAAATCTGTGGAGACGGCGGCCGGAAGGAAAGGCCAGCCTGAGGTTGAGTCCGTGGTCCTCGTCTGCTGGGCACCGGGAGAAGCCTCCGAGGAGCTGAACAGGGAGCTGGGACAGGACTGTAGATGCCTGTGGCTGCGGTGCCAATCTACGCAGCACTGAAGGGCGGCGCCCAGCTGGCATTCCCTCCAGCAGCGGCGTCTTCTAGAAACCGAGGAGGAACACAGAGCAACTCAGGTGGCTGGGAAGCCAGGCACTGCCCACGGAGCCCCCACGGGAGCCACAGCTGCAGCAGGAGGGCGGGGCTCTGAAGGGGGGACGTGAGGAGCAGTGCAGGGCTGTTTCCTGCTCTTATCTGCGATCCATGACCGTCCAAGGGGAGTAAGTGGTCTTGTGCCGACTGCAGGGGAGTGTGTGTGCTGGTGACGTGCATATGTGGTATTGCATGCACTGATGGTGAGCACATGTGGTATTGTATGTGCTGATGGTGTGCATATGTGGTATTTGTGCTGATGGTGTGCACATGTGGTATTGTATGGGCTGATGGTGAGCACATGTGGTATTGTATGTGCTGATGGTGTGCATATGTGGTATTTGTGCTGATGGTGTGCACATGTGGTATTGTATGGGCTGATGGTGTGCTTATGTGGTATTGTATGTGCTGATGGTGTGCATATGTGGTATTTGTGCTGATGGTGTGCACATGTGGTATTGTATGGGCTGATGGTGTGCACATGTGGTATTGTATGTGCTGATGGCATGCATACATGGTATTGTATTGCTGATGGTGTGCATATGTGGTATTGTATGGGTTGATGGTGTGCACATGTGGTATTGTATGGGCTGATGGTATGCATATGTGGTATTGTATGTGCTGATGGTGTGCACATGTGGTATTGTATGGGCTGATGGTGTGCACATGTGGTATTGTATGTGCTGATGGTGTGCATGTGTGGTATTGTATGCGCTGATGGCGTGCACACGTGGTATTGTATGTGCTGATGGTGTGCATATGTGGTATTGTATGTGCTGATGGTGTGCACATGTGGTATTGTATGTTCTGATGACGGGCACATGTGGTATTGTATGTGCTGATGGTGTGTACATGTGGTATTGTATGTGCTGATGGCATGCATGCATACATGGTATTGTATTGCTGATGACGTGCATATGTGGTATTGTATGTGCTGATGGTGTGCACACGTGGTATTGGATGTCTTGATAACATACGTAAATGGTGCTGTGTTGTGCAGATAGCATGATAAGTAGTATTGTTTGTGATGCTGGCGTGCATAAAAGTGAAATTTATGCTAACAGAATCACCAAGGATGGGAGGGAGGAATCGGCAAACATCCCGTGGGAGGCCCTCACGCTGCATGTGAAGCTAACGCTGAAGGCAAACTGATCGATTCCGGGTTTAGACATAAATAGAAATCTACTTAGGGCCACCACGAGAATTTTAAAAAGAGATATAAGTAATAGCAGAACGTAAAGTGGAAGATTTGTTAAAATGCTCAATTAACCAAGAGAAGGTGCAAAGGAACAAGAGAGTAAAAGAGAATGACAGGGCGGCGCTGTGGCGTCGCGGGTAAGCCACTGGCTGAGGCGCCGGCATCCCCTGTGCCGCCGGTCCCAGTCCCGGCTGCTCCACTTCCGATCCAGCTCCCTGCTGATGCACCTGGGAGAGCAGCAGAGGGTGGCCCAGGGCTTGGGCCCTGCACCTGCGTGGAAGACCTGGATGAAGCTCCTGGCTTCAGCCTGGCGCAGCCCGGGCTCTTGCAGCCATTTGGGGAGTGAACCAGCGGGTGGAAAACCGATCTCTCTCTCTCTCTCTCTCTCTCTCCCTGTGACTCTACCTTTCAAATAAATAAATAGATTTTTAAAACAGATAGAAGAACAACAAGAGATGAACAAATAAAAACCCCTAAAGAAGGGGCAGAGGGTAACCTATTCCCACCAGTGGCCACGCTGTGGATGGCCTGACCACAGTGAGAGGCAGAGCTTGTCCAGCGGGGTTTTAAGGAAGCAAAACCCAATTGTCTGATGTCCACGTGGAGTCCCTTTAAGTGGAAAAGCACAGAGAGACTTAGAGACCAGGGCATGGGAAGACGGGGCTAGAGGGTTTGCTTGGTGTCCGGAGCGTCGTCGTGGACAGGAGGCCTGCACCTCCCCGACTGGAAGGACAAATGGACAAATCCCCAGGCTTCTCTCAGTCACTGTCACAGACACAGGCCTGACAGCAAGCCCCAGCCCCCGTGCACACGGCACCCCCTCCGCCCTGTGCAAACAGATGCTCCCAGAGCACAGGGACGTCCCCCAGCACACGGACGCCCCCCCATGCACACAGACGTCCCCCATGCACACAGATGGCCCCCAGCACATGGACGCCCCCGAGCACATGGACATGGGAGCCTGCCCCTTCCTGGCCGTGCAGCGTCCCCTCGCTGGCGGAAGGCCGTACAATTGCACTGAGTGTTCTCCCTACAGAGTGGAGCGTCCCGTGGTGTTTGGAGATTTGAAGCAACACGCTTCCAATAACTCGTAAGTCAAAGAGGAGCTCAGAGGAAAAAGAAAAGGATATTTTGAGTTAATTGAAAATCAAAATATAGCATGTCCAAATGTGTGGGGAAAGCTGCAGCCGTGTGTCATAGACATTTATAGCAGAGCTGACTACTTGAGAAAAGGCATTTTCAGAAGGAAGTTCTCAAAAAGAGCCCTGGCCTTCCAAAATTAAAATTCAACCAGGGAGCCAGCACCATGACGCAGTGGGCTGAGCCTGCATCCCATATGGGCGCCGGTTCTAGTCTCGGCTGCTCTACCTCTGATCCAGCTCCCTGCTGGTGCACCTGGGAAAGCAGTAGAAGATGGCCCAAGTGCTTGGGCCCCCGCACCCACGTGGGAGATCCAGAGGAAGCTCCTGGCTCCTGGCTTCAGCCTGGCCCAGCTGCAGCCATTGCAGCCATTTAGGGAGAAAACCAGCGAATGGAAGATTTTTTTTTTTTTGACAGGCAGAGTTAGACGTGAGCGAGAGAGACAGAGAGAAAGGTCTTCCTTCCATTGGTTCACACCCTCCCCAAAATGGGCGCTGTGGCCAACACACTGCGCTGATCTGAAGCCAGGAGCCAGGTGCTTCCTCCTGGTCTCCCATGGGGTGCAGGGTCCAAGCACTTGGGCCATCCTCCACTGCCTTCCCGGGCCACAGCAGAGAGCTGGCCTGGAAGAGGGGCAACCGGGACTAGAACCCAGCGCCCAAATGGGATGCCGGCGCCGCAGGCGGAGGATTAACCCAGTGAGCCACGGTGCTGGACCTGGAAGATCCTTCTCCACCTCTCTTTCTTTGTCTGTCTCTGTAACTCTGCCTTTCAAATAAATAATATTTTTTTAAAAATCCGTATTTTACAATGCAACCACAGCAACCTATAGATTCAATTCAATCCCTATCATAATTCCAGTGACATTTTTCACAGAAATACAAAGAACAATCCTAAAATTCTCCAAGGAACCCCAAACATCCCCCAGTAGCCAAAACAGACTTAAGCAAGAGGAGAAAACCAGACACAAGACACGGCCGGACTTCCACGGCAAAGCTGTGGTCCCCCTCAGGACCACGTGGCAGCCCCTGGAGCGGGAGCGGGCGCTGGCCTGGCAGCGGGGACACTGGCGTCCCACACGGCAGCACCTGGCTCCAGCTGCCCTCAACGCAGACCCTGGGAGGCAGTCACCAGGTTCCTGCCGCCCGCCTGGGGGACCTGGGGACCGCGCTCCCAGCTCCTGGTTCTGGCCCTGACTCAGCCTTGGCCACCGTGGACGTCGGGCTGGGCCAGGAGATGGGCACTGTCCCTGTTCCTCCCTCTCCTGCACCCCCCCCCCAAATGAATTAAAAACTGTTTTAATTGTAGCAAAGGGTCTGGAGAGACGTTTATCCAAAGAAGACGTGGGAGCAGCCAGCGGGTATGTACAAACAGGCTTGATTTCATTCGCAACCAGGGAAAGGCAGGTAAAACCACAGTAAGTTTCGCCTCACACCTGTGAGAAGGAGTTCTCAACACAGGCGCTGGCAGTGCGGTGGGGCAGCGCCGGCGGCCCAGGTGAACGCTGACTCGAGTCCTGCTGCTCTGCTCTGGTCCAGCTCCCCACTGGTGTGCCTGGGAGAGCGAGAGACGGCCTAAGTCTCCGGGGCCCCGCACCTGTTTGGGAGACCCAGATGGAGCTCCGGGCTCCTGGCTTCAGCCTGGCCCAGCCCTGGCCATTGTGGCCATTTGGGAAGTGACCCAGCAGATGGAAGACCTCTCTCTCTCTCTCTCTGTCTCTCTCTGTCTCTCTGTCTCTCCCTCCCCGTGTGTGTGAGTGTGTGAGTGTGTGTGTCTGCCTTTCCCTAAGGAGGGAAAGAACGGCGGCTGTCAAGGCTTTGTGGGCGTGTGGCCTGGGAGAGTTTTGGTCAAATGACGCAAAGTTTCAATTAGACTCCAGAGGACATTCTGTGCGTCCTATGGCACAACAAACACCACAAGTGCAAGTAACAGCAGTGCGCCGTCTTCTTGAAAACCGCCAACCCGGGGCCAGGGCTGTGGCGCAGCAGGTAAAGCCGCCGCCTGAGGCACGGGCATCCCATGTGGGCGCCGGTTCGAGTCCCGGCTGCTCCACTTCCAGTCCAGCTCCCTGCTGTGGCCTGGGAGAGCGGTGGAAGATGGCCCAGGTGCTTGGGCCCTGCACCCACGTGGGAGACCCGGATGGAGCTCCTGGCTCCTGGCTTCAGACCTGGAAGAAGCTTCTGGCTCCTGGCTTCAGCCATTTGGGGAGTGAACCAATGGATGGAAGATCTCTCTCTCTCTCTCTCTCTCTCTCTCAACTCTGCCTTAAAAAAAAAAAGAAAAGAAAAGAAAACCACCAAAAACAGTAGATTTCAGAAAAGACACTTAACACAGCATAAGAACGTGAGCCATCTGTAGATGAACTTGGTAAAATGCATGACCATTTGCATGCCGGAAGCTACAGAACCCTGCTGAGATGGGAAAAGTTTAGGGGGCCGGTGAAGAAGTTTGCGCTGCGGCGGGTTAAGCTGCGCCTTGACACACCGGCATCCCATGACGGAGCTCTGGTTCCAGTCCTGGCTGCTCTGCTCCCAACCCGGCTCCCTGTGCTGCACCGGGGAGGCAGCGGAGGACGGCCCAGCACCTGAGTCCCTGCACCCACGCCGGAGACCTGGAGGGGCTCCTGGCTCCTGCATTCAGCCTGGCCCAGCACCAGCTGTCGCAGTCAATGGGAAAGTGACCAGCAGACGGAACAGCTCTATCTCTCCCTCTCCCTCTGTATTTGAAATAAATAAATACATCTTTTAAGAAGAAAGGAGTTCTGAGCGAGGAGTAGACTTTGCACTGTGACGATGCCACTTACATTGTGACCATGCCACTCCTCTCTCAAGCTAAGCCCAAGCAGACTGTTGGAGGCTGCTTCAAGCTGATTGTACACCCCACGTGACGAGGCCACGGAGCCAGGACAGCCACGTCAGTGTGGGAGAGGAAGCACTGATTCCAGCGTCCACCTGGGAGGCTGGGGCAGCCACAGCAGTGCAGTCAGGAAAGCGACCAGACGGAGGAGGCTGTCACGGCCCGAGTGTGGCCGGCTGGCATGTAGCAGAGTTGTGTGACCTCCGGCCCCTCTCCCCCCAGGGGCAGCTCAGGGGTGAGGGAGTGAGAGCTACAGAGGGGGAGAAGCTCCCGGCCTGGGGGCCGCGTGTCCCAGGAGCCACCGCAGAGAGACTGACCACTTGCAGCAGCTGGTCCCTGACCCGAGGGACACCCACAGCAGCAGCAGCATCACCCGGGAACCCACACGTCCTGCGTGGCTCCTGGCCAAGGTGCTACCTCTATCTGACCTTGAGGGGGCGGGGGACAGAGCTGGAAACCAGCCCAGTGTCAGACTTGTCTGTACAGATGAGACGGGGCCATGATAATCTTTGGCTGTTTTAGGATTGTCTGTTGTCTGCAGAACACGACAGGCTCTTGCGGGTCTGGAGAAGACGACTGTCCACTCTGCACCTGTGGGTCCCAGGGCTGCACCTGCTCCCGAGAGTCTGCTCCGTGGAGTCCACCGGCAGTCAGAAGGGAAGGCTATCTGTGTTAAAGTGACAGAGTGCAGGCTGCCCACAGCAGCACGGGCAACCCCACGAGAGCCGCCACTGCCTGAGGGAGCCACAGCTCTGGGGAGCCCATGTCACTGATGGTCAGAAACTCCGGAAGCCATTACAACGGATCGTGGGAAACTCACACTTCTGATTCTTTAGACAGACAAGTGCATCCTGCAGGCAGAAAGCGCACACACCGGCTGCAGGCCAAGTCCCCTGCACCCAGCCTGGCAGATCCACTGCACGCGCTGCCCCCAGCCACTCCAGGCAGGGCTGTAAGGGTTAGCCAGTGCAGGGGCGTGTGTCAAAACACAACAGGCGGGGCCGGCGCCATGGCTCACTAGGTTAATCTTCTGCCTGCGGCGCAGGCATCCCAAATGGGCCCCGGGTTTTGGTCCCGGTTGCTCCTCTTCCTGTCCAGCTCTCTGTTGTGGCCCGGGAAGGCAGTGGAGGATGGCCCAAGTGCTTGGGCCCTGCACCTGCATGGGAGACTGGGAAGAGGCACCTGACTCCTGGCTTTGGATCGGCGTAACTCCAGTCATAGCAGCCATTTGGGGGATGAACCAATGGAGGGAAGACCTTTCTCTCTGTCTCTCTCTCTCACTGCCTAACTTTATCTGTCAAAGTAATTAATCAATTAATTAATTTTTTAAAAAAAAGGTTTAGGGGTCAGTGCTGTGGCGTAGTGGGTTAACGCCCTGGCCTGCAGTGCCGGCATCCCATATGGGTGCTGATTCAAGACCCGGCTGCTCCACTTCCGATCCAGCTCTCTGCTATGACCTGGGAAAGCAGCAGAAGATGACCCAAGTCCTTGCACCCAGGTGGGAGACCTGGAAGAAGCCCCTGGTTCCTGGCTTCAGATCAGCACAGCTCCGGCCTTTGTGGCCATCTGTAGAGTGAACCATCAGATGGAAGACCTCTCTTGCTCTCTGCTTCTCCTCTCTCTGTGTAACCTGACTTTCAAATAAATAAATAAATAAATAATAAGCACGACAAGCTCGCAACCCCATGAGGAAGTTCCCAGGCATGTAACAAGATCAGCGCTTGGAGGTGAGAACTCGGGCCCAGTGGCAAAACCACGCTTTCCTAACTCGACAGAAATCACATCCCACGTGCTCAGATGTGGGACGCCATGTATGGCCTGCAGAGGCCATGCAGAGAGGAGGGAAGTGCGAGAATGCACACTCGTCTGTTCCTGCCTCTTGGACCATGTGACAGGGAAGGATGGAAGCTGAGAGAGAATATTTTGATGGAGTATTTGCTGGTGACCACATCTACCTGGAACACCAAGGTGAATCTCCCAGAGCACCTTAAAGGCGTCAGAATACTTAAAAGCTGAGGGGGATGCCAGGGGCGGGGCAGGAGCGGGCGTTCAACCCCGCGGTCAGGAGGCTCGGGCCCCACGCCGGAGCGCCTGGTCCATCCCCGGCTCCAGCTCCCTGCTAATGAGGACCTGGGAGGGGGCAGGTGATGGCGCCGGCTCCTGCCGCCCTCGAGGGGGACCCAGACGGGGCTCTGAGTTCCTGGCTTTGGCCCAGCCCGGCCCTGGTCACGGCCAGCACACACGCGCGTGGACTGACGGGCCTCTGCCGGGGAAATGCAGACGGCCACAGACCTGAGTCCTCTGCGTCCTCACCCTTGTCCAGCCTCAAGGTTGGAGTGGAGCTTCTGATGGACAAGGAGGCCTGCCCCGGGGTCAGGCCGTGGTCAGCACGGGGCAGACAGGTTCCTTCCCCACGAAGCGCCTGCTTGTGACCCACAGGCTCGGTTGCAGGGTCCCAGCAGCGGCGTCCAGTGCTTCTGGCCAAGGACCCGCTCCGAGGGGCCAGAGGGTGGGAGAGGGGAGCCTGCTCTCGGGCCAGGCTGTCTGGGCCAGTGTGGACCATGGCAAATGCTTCCCATTCACCGCTCCTTGAGCCCCTCCCCTGTGAAGTGGCCCCACGGTGGGGATGGGGGGGGAGGCAGCAGCCAAGGCTCGGAGCAGAGGGGGTGCTGGAGGGTTCACAGAGGGGAGGCCGCCCCCAGAGTCACTTGGCTGCCCCCAGAAGAGCAGGCTTTGAGTCTAAGTGGACGGACTGAGAATGCCCGGCCGCTCCCCAACCCACAGCTGACCACAGCAGCCAGCACATCCAGTCTGTCTCCCGAGTGGTCCTCCCCAGCTGCCCTCCTGGCCCTGTGGCTTCGCCCGCCTCCAGGCCTTCTGAGTCCGTCCATGTCTCCGTCCCAGTGCCCCAGCCTGGCCCCTCGTGACTACACCAGCGGTCACAGGGCCTCTGCCTGGAGCTGAGGAGCCCGCGGTGCCAGACCTGCCTCTGCGTGGTCACTGTGCCAGCTCCTCGGGCCTCACCTGCTGGAGCCCCTCCTGGGTCGTGTCCTGCCATGTCGAGGCCCACGTGTCCCCACATGTCCCCACGCATCCCCACGTGTCCCCACGCGTGTCTGGCTCGGCAGGGGCCTGACCTTCTCCTCTGTGTCCTGGAGCCCTTGCTCGCGCTCGGTGGCGGCTGCCCCTCCGCAGGTCTTCCCCGGTCCATGGCATGGCTGCTGCCTTTGTGCCGGCCGTGGTGCGATCGGCAGCCCCACGCGTGCCTCTCGTGAGCAGGAGCCCCTCAGCATGTGAGGCCGCAGAGGCTGCGCCACGTCCCACGTGTCCATGGGGAGGGGGGACCCTATCCCCTTACTGAGCTCCTGGTGGCCACGTGGGGCTGAGGGAGGCCGCCCAGGGCCCTGGGGAGCGGCGTGACTCACCTGCCCCTGCGGCTGCCGTCTGGAGGAGCCTCGCGCTGAGCAGCAGCCCGGGAATGTGCCAGGGAGGAGCCCGCCCTGGGCCAAGTCTCTGCTTCTCCAGTTCAGTCTTGTGTCTGCCCCTGCGTGTAGCGGCCTTCCCCTGAGAGGGACACAGCTCCCGTCCCTGCTCTGCCAGGTGGTATCAGGAGACCCTGCAGGTGCCCACAGCTCCTCTGGGTGTGTGTGCGTGTGTGTATCCATGTGTGCACATGTGTGCATGCATGTGCATGTGTGTATCCATGTGTGCACATGTGTGCGTGCATGTGCTTGTGTGTATCCATGTGTGTACATGTGTGCATGCATGTGCGTGTGTACCCATGTGTGCACACGTGTGCGTGCATGTGCGTGTGTACCCATGTGTGCATATGTGTGCGTGTGTGTGCATGTGTGCACCCATGCGCATGGGGTCATTGGGGAAAGGGAGCCCCTAACCCCAGGGAACCCCATCTTGGAGAAGGCGCTGCTGGTGTGCGCCCAGCAGCAGATGCGAGGGGCTTCCAGGGGAAACCTGGGCACATGCAAGCATCCCCTAGAGTGAGCGCCCACCCGCCGCTGTGCAGGGGCCACTCCTGGCCTCGCCTCCCCCACCCCCACCCCTGCTGACCACAGTCCCCAGGCCCTGCCCCCTGGCTGCCAGTGAGTGGTGGCCAGTGGGAGCCTACAGGAAGGGAGGGAGGGAGAAGCCGGGCCTTTCTCCGGATCTGGTCCAGCCTGCAGTGAGGGATGGGGCAGTGGCCACTTCTCCTGGCTGAGGCTCTGGGCAGCAGCAGCTCCTGAGCCCATGGATCTCTGATCCTCCCCAGCCTGGCCTGTGCCTGTGTCTGTGTCCATACCACCTGTGTGCAGTGTCCACACTGCCTGTGCCCAGTGTCCACACCACTTTCCCTTCACAGAGCCCCTCGGCGTGGACTCTGTTCTCACGACCAGCGCCTGAGTGACATGGCAAACCTGGGGGGGGTGTCAGAAGTGGGGGAGGGGTTTGGAGGCCACATCGGCGAAAGCCCCTCCTCACACGGCTCGAGTGCAGTGCTAGGAGTTGTGTGGACCCCTGGCACTGGGGCTTATGCTGTGGTGTCACCTTTGGGCCCCACGAGTGTCCAGGGCTCCGCCATTCAAGGCTCTCTCAGATGAATGGGTGACAGCCTCCCTTGACACCAGAGCAAGCCAGAGCACCCCAGACTCAAACACCCACCAGGTGGACTGACCCTGCACAACCTGCCTCCCAGGTGCCCCAGCCAGGCGCTCCATTGTCTGAATCCACATCTAGATTCAGCCAGAGCCCAGGCCCTTCAGTGGCTGCTTCCCTGGTCTCACTTCTCGTCACCTGCCCAGGCCTCCAGGTCCCCTCCCTGCCAGGCAACCTGGTCCCGGGGAGGGGTGAAGCGAGACCGGGGTGCATCTGAGGACCCTTGCGGTGCCCTGTAAGCTGCCCATGGAGCGCTCTCTCGCACGAGATGGATTTCACATAGGGAAAGGCGGGACACGAAGCGTGGACAGGTCTCCCCTTAAACTGAGCTCTCCCGGAAGGCTCTCAGTGGGGGAGGGGCTGGTGTTGCAGGTGCCCCAGCCCCTCCCCTCGCCCACCCCTCCATTGTCCGGCTTTCCTGTGGCACAGCCCTGCCTGCCCATCTGTTTCCCCCTTCCTGCTTCCCGCCCCGGCCTTTCTCTCCCCAGCCTCAGCCTCCCCCAGGGCTTTCTGTGGACGTTGGAGAGGAAGAGGCAGGCGCCCGCCCAGCCTGGCCGAGGGCACAGATGGCTGTGGGCCCTGCAGCCAGCCAGGCTTGGGCCTGGTCTGCCTCACCGTGGTCTGCCGTGTGTGCGAGCCGTGCCTGGCCCGCTGCCCCACAGAGCCGCTCTTCTCCCGGCAACAGGTCGGGGCAGAGATCCCGGGGGTGCGCCCTGAGCTCATCCTCATGGATGTGGGTGAGCAGGGGCGGGGCCCAGCCCGGGAGGGCGGCCAGCCTGAGTCATTCACCGGGAGCTCCAGGCCTCGGTGATGGCTGCCAGCTGGGCCCCCTGGGCTGGGCAGCAGGCAGGGTCCCTGTGTCCTCCTTCCTCAACCCCCAGGTATGCTGGTGGATGAAGTCCTGGGCCCTGCTGGCCAGACCCGAGCAGAGGCAGCGACACCTGGTTGGTTACCTGCATGGGGCCACCTCGGATCCTTTGGTCCCCATGCTGAGACTGAATCCTGGAGTGGTAGGATGGCAACTGAGCCAGAGACGTGCGGTGACATCACACACATGCACAGCTCACATGCACACCCACCCACACACACATGCACACACACAAATGGTGTGATGACATCATACATACACATGCACAGAGATGTGCAGTGACATCACACACATGCACACACACATGGGGCTCACACTGCACAGGTGTGTGATGACATCATACATACACACACATGCATAGAGATGTGTGGTGACATCACCCACACACACACACACACACACACACGGGGCTCTTATGTGCACAGACGTGTGGTGACATCACCCACACACACAGCTCACATGCACACACACACACATACGGGGCTCACACACATACACAGAGCTCACATGCACAGACGTGTGGTGACACCATACCCACACGTTCACAGACGTGTGGTGACATCACTCACATGCACACACTCACATGCACACACACACAGCGCTCACACTACACAGAGATGTATGGTAACGTCATCCATACACACACACACACACACACGCATGTGGTGACATCGTCCGCACACACGGACTCACGCGCACAGTAATGGTCAGGGTGGCGTAATTCCCACACAGGGAACTGACGCCATCAGCGCTGGAGCTGCTCTGGTGGCTTGGGCACGGCCGCAGGGATCTGTCACCAGGGATGAGCACTCCTTAGGTGGCCCACGAGGACTTGTGAACATTGTCTTTGTCAAATGCGGAAGCCCACGCGGTGGGCGGTGGTGGGGCTGTCATGGCGGCAAAGTGTGCAGGAGGCCCACGGAGACGAGAGACCCAGGACCTGGCGTGGAACCGCCTGGCCGTGCCTGCTCCCTCCCCCACCCGTCCTCCGGCACAGGGCGGAGCGGGACACCCTGGAAACAATGAGCTCTAGGCAGTTCTGGAACAAACGTCTGCTCATCCTCATTATATTTTTAAAGATTTATTTATTTGGAAGGCAGAGTCACAGAGTCGGGGTGGGGGGTCCTCCACCTGCTGCTTCACTCCCCGAGGGCCCACAGCAGCCAGGGCTGGGCCAGGTGGGAGCCAGGGGCCTGCAGCTCCCCCAGCAACCATGAACAGGGCCTTTGTCCTGCTGGGCACGGGAACAGCCTGCAGGGGCTGCTTTTCACAACCCGCCTCGGAGGGGCCCCAGCGTCCTGCGGGCCAGAACCCGCCTCGCAGGGGCCCCAGTGTCCTGTGGGCCAGAATCCACCTCGCTGGGACCCCACCATCCTGTGTGCCAGAACCTGCAGGGCCTGGTCCAGCTGTCACTGGCCGGGGGGGGGGTCAGTGCGGGAGTCCCTAGCCTCAACCCGGGCAGCAGGACAGGACAGGAGGGAAGCATGGACACCATGTGCCCTTGGCGAAGGGGCCTGGGCCTGGCCTCCAGGAGACTGCTGGGCTCTCGGGGGGCACGGTCAGGTGGCGCTGCCCACACACTCCTGGTCTCTAGGTATTGGACATTGAGAGCTACTGCCAAGGCCCGGGAGAGCAGGAAGTACCTGGGAGCCCAGGCCGTGGGCGGCTCCGGCCCCACCGCGCCCCTGGCGGGGAGGCAGCCCCTCCGCCTTCGCTGCTTTGATCACAGAAGGTGCTGTCCTGTGTGAAACTGATCCGCCACCTGGCAACTCCCAGCCCAAGGCCCACAGGCTGCCGGGGCTGGCGGTGACGCCACAGGGAGGGGGTGGAACGGCGGTGACTGTCCACATGGACACCTGGCAGGATCCGCACGAGGCCACCTCACACCTGGCTGGCTCCGTACGCAGCAACAAAGCAGATGAAAGGACATGGCACGGTCGCACGGGCCGGGGCTCCAGCGTCTCAGGACACGCCACAGCTCCATGGCAGAACTGTGAAACTTCACTGGACACTCAAGAAAAGATGTGTTTATTTATCTGAAAGCACTGCAGGAGAGGGAGAGAGAGAGGGAAGAGGGGGAGGAGGGGGAGGGAGGGGGGAGGCAGGGAGAGAGAGGTCTTCCATCTGTTTGTTCACTCCTCAGATGGCCGAAACAGCTGGAGCTACACGGATCCGAAGCCAGGAGCCGGGAGCTTCCTCCTGGTCTCCCACGTGGTGCAGGGGCCCAAGGACTTGGGCCATCCTTTGCTGCCCTCCCAGGCCCTAGCAGAGAGCTGGATCAGAAATGCAGCAGCCAGGACTTGAACCAGTGCCCATATGGGATGCTGGCACCGCACGTGGCGCCTTTACCCACTGCACCACAGTGCTGGTCCCAGGATTCACTTTTAAAGTCATAAATAGAGTTCTTGCCGTGCTCACGGGAGGGACACGCAGCGTAAAGATAGTAGTTCTCCCCCATCAGTGCATTTCCCAGCAGAGCCCCAGGGGGACGTTTTGTGGGGCCTGGAGGGGTGGCTCTAAGACACGGATGAGGGTAAAGCAGGGGACAGCCAGGGGCAGAGCACATGCTGGGGGGGGGGCCCTGAGGCCATGGACAGATGCCTGGGCGCTGGGTGGGAGGACGGGGTAGTCTGTCAATGGTGGGTGGGGCTCCATGAACAAGCGACTTTGCAGAGAAGACAGAGGCCCTGCTGTGGACCCAGGATTCTCATCTCACGCATGAGCCGGCTTCTGAGCAGACATGAGTGGTCGCTGTGCACACAGCGCAGGGATGTGTCCTAGTGATCACAGTGGTCAGCGTTTGGACAGCTCTGGTGCAGGACCCGCAGCCCCAGGGGCCAGGCACACTCAGAGCAGGCCCCACGATGGCCGCTGCTCTGGTGGGGACAGCCCCCCTCCACTGGTGCCTCCCCCAGGCGAGTCCCATAGTCACAACACAGGGAGCCCCGAGGCGGCCCTGGCCGTGTTCCGGAGTGAGGGAGAGGCAGGTGTCGCTGGAGCGTTCGCTGCCAGGGCCCCTGTCTGAAGAAGCAAATGGGAGCCAGCACAGAACGCACAGCACTCGCTGGGGTCCCCCATGGTTCCAGGCTGGTCAGCAGCTGGCCGCGGTCCTCTCGCCCACGGGCGGGAGACACATGACAACACAGTAACGCACCGTCTACACCTCGTGGACAATGGAGACGTCTCGGCCACTGCCCAGAGTCAGAGACCATCGAAGTCCACACGGGGTGGCTCCTGTGGGGGGCTGGAAGAAGCTCCTGGCTCCTGACTTTGGCCTGGCCCAACTCCGGCCATTGCAGCCGTCTGGATGGAAGACCTCTCTCTCTCTCTCTCTCTCTCTCTCTCTCTCTCTCTCTCTCTCTCTCTCTGACTAGGGTTGCACTCAGTGCGCATGGCCCTGGGGGCCCACTGTGCTGTGACCTGAGCCGGGACCATGGGCTCCAGGCCCTCCTGGGTCCACCTAGGACGCCTGGACTCTCAGTGGCCCTGGCCTGGGGCAGGAGTGCCTGTGCCGCGGGAAGAGAATCATGGGAAGTCAACGCTGGCGTCTGTATTTGCAGGCTGAGCCTCTGACGCATCCCCAGGATTCAGCCTTGGCTTCTGGGGCCAAACCCAGAGAACCAAGTCCCCCCAAAACTGGCTCTGGGAGCTTTCCGGGGGACTCTGGGCACTGTCCTATTGGGTAGGGCGGGCGGTAGCAGGGCTGGCAGAGCCCCCAGCCTCCTCTGGGGGGGTAGCTTCTCCTCATGTGAGCTGCAGGATTGGACTCGGGGCGAGGCAGCCACTGCAGCGACCCAGGTGGGTGAGAGCTGAGCAACACTGGCCCTGGCAGAGTGGGCGCAGGCCCTGCCCCGCCGCCTGCCCGGCTTAAGCTGTGGGCTCCAGTCCTGCCTCCAGCACCCCCACCGGGTCTTTCACCTGAGCGCTTAGTGGGGCTGCACTTAGTGGGGCTGCGACCTGGAGGCTGGGACAGAGAGCGGTCGGAGGCTGGACAAGCCCGCAGCACTCAGGCGGCCCCCCCCATCCGGGCTCCAGCTGGGGAGTTCGGGAAGGGATGCGCCTGACCCCGCGTGCCCGTTGCCGTGGCAGCCACCGTGCGCAGTGGTGGGCTGCAGCCGGCCGGATTCCTCGCATAGCTCAGGAGCCGCTGTGGGGTGGGGGTTCCCAGCGGGGCCTGGCTTGTGGCTCCTTGGAGAACACTTCTGAGCCCCTTCCCCGCGGGGCGCTGTCCCCTGTGATCGATGGCATCTGGGGGAAAGGTCGCGTCCCGTCAGCCCGGATGCACTGCACGTTCGCACGCTCGTTTCCGACAGAACCTCCATGGCCCTGACCAGGCCTGTGGCTCGCGGCTGCTCACACGGGTTCTCCCCCAGCCCTGGGCCAGGACCTGACCATGGGGCCTTGCAGGGTTCCTCCCACCCGCTAGGGGGTTACACGGCTCCTAGAGGCTGCCCGGGTCTAAGCCTTCTCCCCTGCACCCTGGACAAACCCCTCCTGGAGACGGCTGCCTGGGGGGTCCCTAAGGGAGGCGCCTGCTTGTGAGCCTGTGGGGGGCTCTTCTCCACAGCCCTGCCCCCCAACCCCCACCACTCTCACGTCACCCCTCTCCCCAGCTCTGGGTCCACTCTGGCTCTGTTTGTCTCAGGCTGGCAGACCCTGGATGTGGTCTTTGAAGGCCAACCACGGCTGCACACTGGGAGCTGAGGTCTGTGGCCATGGCTCGGCACGGTCATCGAGAGCCCCAAAGGGACCCTGGCTGGGCAGGATTGGTAGGAGGCGGCTGCAGGGTGGAGCTGAGAAGGGGTCGCAGCGGTCAGGTGTGTCTGCTGCAGGAGCTGGAGGTGCTGGCCTCCGACTGAGACCCCAGCAGACTCCGAGGGGGCTCGGGGTCAGCTGCGGGGGGCCCTGGAAAATAAGGGGCCGTTGGCTGGTTCCACGCCTCGGAGCTGAGTGTCCTCTGTCACTCCTGGGAGGGTGCGTGTTGCCGAGAGCATGAAATCTGAAAGCAAGCGCCCGGGAGTGTCAGGGGCAGGGGCAGTCCCCCCCTGCCTGGGCGTGGGCCCCAGCACCTGCGCCCCCGGCCAACCGCCCGCTTGGAAGGTAGGGCTTCTGCTCGCTTCCTCCGGCCCGCGCCGGCCCGCGCACCATTAGCTGTGTTTTTCTTGGCGCTGCCTTTGATGGAGAGGAACCAGACACTTCCACTTCAGCGGGAGACACTCCTGAGCACTGCTTGGTTTCTGTTTCATTCCCTCTAAAACATGTGCCTCTCTGGCATGCACAGAGACGCTCAAGTTCTCAGAACTGTGTGTGCGTTGCACGGGCCTCCCCCACCCCGGCAGACCCCCGGGGTCTCCCAGAGGGAGGGGCAGGCACGAAAGGGGGCTTCTGTGGGGCTGCACCCCCATTAGGGCACAGCAGGGCTGGCCTCCCCCACACACGGGCACGACTTGGGGCCCTGAGGGGTGGCCCTGAGGAGTCCCTGGGGCTCGAGTTCAGCCCAGGAGTCCTCTCCCTGCTTCCTGCCCCACTGGGTGCCCCATGGTCCTGAACCGTAACCTCCGCCTGGAGCTGAATAAACTCGTCTCCCCGGACAAGCTCCTCCTGGCGCCCTGAGTAGCCCCAAGTCACAGCAGGACGCCCGGCTCACAGGGTGCCCGGGAGGAGGGGTCGACAGTGGGCCTGGACCGACCAAGGGGCCTGGGTGGGCCAGGGGCAGGACCACAGCTTTGGTTGGGTCTGGGGCTTCAGGGAGATGCGGTCAGGGAGACCACGTGAGCAGCCAGATGGCAGAGCCCAGAGGCGGGCACAGTGGGGCCGGGGCAGCCAGGAGCCTGGATGCCCACCTGCAGGAGCTCCCAAAGAAACGGGGAGGAGGCAGGGTGGGCTTCCCGGAGCCTGCCGCAGGAGCCACAGGAGCCCCCGGTGGCCCTGGGGAGGGGAGGCTCAGGCCTTGCAGACAGTCGGGGCTCCTGGGCTGCAGCACAATCAGGAATCCAGGCATTTCCCCCAGCCTGGGAGTCACGGAGAGGGCGTGAGGTCATCGCAGCGACTTCCTGCTACCCCAGCAGCCAGGGTCTCACTGGGGTGGGCCGCGGGCAGCCAGCGCCAGGGACCCCCGACCCCCAGGGAGGGGCCGGCCTGGCTGCTCTGAGAATCGGGGCAAGTGCGGCAGAGAACTCTCCCCCACGCCCTAGCCGGGCCCTGGCTGGCCAAGCGCTCTCTCGAATGTGGCTGGTTTGTTAGTTCATGAGGATCATTTTCCTCCAGTCTTTGCTGGAATTTTCCTCTGTGCCGCGTGCCGGGGCCGTCCCCGGGGAGCGGCTCTCGTGTTGCGAGGGGCACATGTTTTCATGCCGGCTTCCGTTAACAAATAAATACCGCCTCCGGCAAGCGGCAAGCCAAGACCACGGTAAACCCCAGGTTCCCTGTGATCAGAGAAGAGAGATCCGCCCCCCCCCTTAAAACGGGTCCCGGGGGGGGGGTCGGGGATGCCACAGCTAAGCGCCTGTAGCCCCACAGAACCTGAGCGGCTTCCTGTACCTGGCTCTCGCCTGACCTGTGATGTGGGGCCTGCAGCCTGGTCACACAGGTGGCACACCAGGGCCCCACACACTCGCTGGCCACAGCCCACGGCGTCGCTCCCCGCTCCAGCTCCCCGCTGCTGTGCGCCCCGGAAGGCAGGGGCTTGGCCCCCTGCACCCACGTGAAAGACCTGGACGAGCACCTGGCTCCTGGCTTCAGCCTGGCCCAGTCCTGCCTGTTGCAGGCATTTGGGATGAGGGGAGAAGGGTGAATGAGCATGTGGGAGATCTCCCCCCCCCCCCGCCCACTGACCCCTCCCAGGCCCCTGTGCCTGACCCACGTCTTCCCCTCAGGGTTTTGCCATCACCTGACTCCTCTCAGTCTGACGCCCCCATGCCCAAACTCCTGGGGTGCGGACCCCATCTCCCAGGCTCATCTCAAACCAGCGTCCCCACCCCGCCCCATGCAGTGTTGTCACCATGTGTGGGGACTGTCACGTACAGGAACATGCGACGTGCAGCCATGCGCTCGCGCAGAGACCCAGGCGTCGGCCCGGTCTCTTCCACTCCTGTCGCCTGCTCTCACAGCCACTTCGATCCCCTGCGCCTGGCTGTGCGGCTAAGCACTGCTGGGGCCCGCGGGGCTCCTAGGACCCAGCGCAGCTGCGGTGCTGTGCCTCCTGGGGTTTCCTTCATTCTCAGCGGCTCTCGGGCATCTAAGAGGCTGCCCTACCCCATCCCGGGGCCACCAGAGCCAGCTGGGGACCCCCAAGCTCCCAACACCAGTGGCGCCACGGGAGGCTGGGGCTGGAGCCTTGCCTTGCAAGGTCTTCACCACGATTTCCTTTGTAAAAATTCCACTTGTAACTTGAGGAGGAAAAAGCGTGGGAAAGAGAAACAGCCCCACTGCTGGCATCAGGCTGGTGTTAACCCTCTGGGGGCCGCCACCGCTGCAGCTGGGAGTGGGATGGGGCTGGGGCCTGGGCCTGGACTGGGGCTGGGCTGGGGCTGGGCTAGGCTGGGGCTGGGGCCTGGGCCTGGACTGGGACTGGGCTGGGGCTGGGGCTAGGGATGAGGATGGGGCTGGTGCTGGGCT
>CM027407.1:1074281-1085602 GCA_015711505.1 Sylvilagus bachmani | reverse complement strand
ATGGCCTGGGCTGGGCTGGGCTGGGGGTGGGGCTAGGGATGAGGATGGGGCTGGTGCTGGGCTGGGGCTGGGGCTGGGCTGGGGCTGGGGCTAGGGATGAGGATGGGGCTGGTGCTGGGCTGGGGCTGGGCTGGGGCTGGGCCTGCGGCCTGGGCTTGGGCTGGGTGAGGGCTGAGCTCCCTGGATCCCTGGGGCTTTGGTCACTGCCTTGCCACTAGTACCAGCTCCTCCCCCAAGGACACTCACTGCAGGGCCCACAGCCAACCTGGCTCCTGGGGCTCTGACAGGTGGGAAGGGCCTGCTCCTGCTCTGACCCGGCTGAGGACCCTGTACCTGGACTGCACAGCGTTGGCTCTGGGAGCGGGTGGCAGAGGAGGGGGCAGGGGCGTCGTCCTGGGCCTGGGTGGAGTGAGGAGGGCAGTCCTCCATGGGGGGACTGGACACCCACCTGCCTGATGCCAGCAGGGCACACTGGTGGCCAAGAGAGCTGTGGGGTCAGCTGTGCAGTCAGTTCTTGCTCTGCCACGGGGAAGGGACCCACTCCTCTGTAAGAGGGTGTCCTGAGGACCAGGTACCCAGAGCAGCTGTCTGCCCGTCAGGCCAAGTGAGTGTCCACGCCTCATGGGTCCTCGGCCACCCCAGCCTGCAGTGGCAGTGAGCCAAGGGCAATGCCTGGACCCTAACCCTGCCCTCTGCCCTGAGTCTCCCACGTGTCCCGACCACGTGACTCTCCTTGGACAAAGGGTGACTAGCAGATGGGGTGCAAGCCCAGGCTCAGGGACCAAGACCCTGTGGCTGGACCTGCTCCCTCTGTGCCCCTGGCACTGCCATCGGACTGTGCCGGGCTGGGCTGAGGGTGGGGGAGTCGCCTGCCAGCAGCCCCCATGCATGGATCCAGACAGGACCGAGGTGGAGAGCTGAAGGGAAAGGCCCCCAGCCCGGGTGTCACAGCCGCGTGGACATGGAGATGGGGATGGGTAGGACACCACACAAGGGCCTCCCAGGGAAGCAAGACGCACGGCTGCCTTCCGGAGTCCCCGCACCCACGTGGGAGACCCGGATGGAGCTCCTGGCTCCAGGTTTCCGCCTGACCCAGCCCTGGCTGTTGCAGCCACTTGGGGAGTGAACCAGCAGGTGGTTTCTCTCTCTCTCCCTCCCTCTCTCTCCCTCTCTCTCTCTCCCTCTCTTCCTCTCTTTGCCTTTCAAAGAAATAAATCATTAACAAATAGTGGAAGTTGGAGCTATGCAAATATCCTGTTTGCCTTTAAGGTTCTGCCCACTTCGGACAAACAAAACCAGGAAGAGCATGCAGACAGCTGGCCCAGGCTGAGCCGTGCGGGGCGTTCCTGACGGACAGCCTCACGGAGGCAGAGGAGGGGCTGCCGGGGTCTCCATGCAGTCAGGCCTCCTCTGGGGAGAATCCACCTGCAAGCCTCCCACGGCACTGGCTGCTGCAGGGCTGGGGGCCGCACCCCTGTCGTCACTGACCCTGTGTCCCCGTTGTCACCGTCCCTCTGTCCTCAGAGTGGCAGCTCATGCCAGCGACTCTCCACAGTTCAGAGACAGCGTTAGACCTCAGGGCATCACACACACACGCACACACACGCACTCACGCACTCACGCACACACGCACACACACGCACGGGGCTCAGGTGCAGCAAGGGCCATCTCCCCAGGGAACGGTGGAAACAGAGCCCGGGTTCCTGGCAGTGTGTGGGAGGAGAGGAAACCCCGGCCTCTCTGAGATGCACAGCGAGTCCCGAAAGTGCAGCAGAGCCGTGACAGAACGTGCGAGCAGCAGCTGAGGGGGTGTGGACAAGCAAAGCTAGCTGAGGGGACCACAGAGAGGACGCACGGCAGAGGCGACAGTGGAAAGTCAGGGGCTGGGGGCCCACACGCGTGAGCAGTGACGTCAGGCACACGAGGAGGCACTCGGAGACAAGGACAAGGACAGTCAGAAAAACGCGGAGGTTCTGCACCTGGGGCCGCCTGGAGACACCCGGACACACGGGAGCAGAGGCAGCAAACACGGGGTTCCGGGCAGGCCTGGCCCCACGGCTGGGGGGTAGGGGACACGGTCAGGCCTGGCCCCACGGCTGGGGCCTTGTAGGAGGTCACACCCTGGTCTGGGGACATGGGTGGATCTGTCACCAGCATGCAGTATCACGGAGCAGGGCCACCCTCCTGGCCCGTGAGTAAGAGCAGCACGAGGCCCTGGCCGGAGCCCCAGCAGGGCCACAGTCCACGCCTACTGTTCACAGGACACGGAAATGGGCTGAAGGACCACCCACAAGAAGCCGGCGTGGGCACATGGGCACCTGCCCCTGTGAGAGCCCAGCTCGCCCCCCACATGTGCTGGGGGGGGTCAGCTCCCACCTCACCCCGGGGAGGGAGACCAGCCCCGTCTTGGTCTCGCGTGGCTCTGCAGCGTCCACTCTGGACGGGCGGTTGCTGAAACACAGGCTCGTGACATCCTAACCAGAGCAGAAACTGTGTGTGCCGAGGCCACGCAGAGCGAGAACTTGTGCTGTCCAGCGTCGCCGCCAGGAGAGTGGCCGAGGGGGGCGTGGCAGGACTCAGGTGGGGAGCACGCGGGCACCTGGGCGAGGATTCAGGGGGGAATTCAAGGGATGGGCAGCCCCCAGGTCAGCGGGAGCGGGAGGGGGAAGATTTGCCACAACCCCTTGGAAAACCGCTGCCTACCCACTGACCACTGACCACTGACGCTGCACACTGCCACACCTGTGATCCCACGCCCACGTCCACTCGTGTTCACCACAGACATGTGGGAATGCAAGCCACACCCCACGCCAGTGGTCTCTGAGAGCAGGATGGTCAGCGAATGTCCACGGCCCAGCTGTGGCTGCCACGAGGGCCCCTGCTTCTCACGCCGAGACACAAGGTGGGGTGGCAGGGGGGGTGCCCTCCCCTGCAGGGGGACACCAGGGTGGGGTTGACTCCAGGGCAGCAGGTCCAGTGTTGTACCCAGAGCCCCAGTCTGAGCTGAGCCATGGCCACTTCGCTGACCCCCAGCTCGCCTGTCCTCAGGGCGGATGCTATGTCCCTGGTCACCAGGAGCCACTCTGCATGGTGCCCAGCACTCGGTGGCCTGGCAGGGGTCTGTTTGGTAAATGGAGCTGGCAGTGGCGTGGCTGGAGCACCCCCACCCCCGCCCCGCGGGACCCTGGCGCCTTGCTGAGTCACCAGTTCCTCTCAGCTCGGATGCGGCTTTAATTGTGTTTAACTCCCAACAGATGGAAGGGGCTTGGCAGCGGGAGTGAAACCCTGGATGTTTGGGACGTGTCTCCAAGCGGAAGTGGCCGGAGCGTGACTCAGCCCGGCCAGAGCGCTCTGATGGGGTAAACAGACTCAGCAGCTTCTGCCGGGTCACGGGCGGAGGCGTGGCCCAGGCTGGCCTTCCACGCTGCGTGTGGCGCCCGTGACGCCAGCACTGTCCCTGGGGTGGCTCTGGGGGATGGGCTGAGAACAGCACTCGGACCAGGTTCCCATTAACAATCAGATGCACACGGGCAGCCCACCCCTGGGGCGATGCAGGCCCTGGCCAGTCCTGTGGGGACAGGGACGAGAGAGACCCCAGGAGGGCGGGGATGGGGACCCCGGAGAGGGCAGGGGCTCGGCTGCAGCAGAGGACAAAGGGTGTTCGGGGGGGTCGAGGGTCGCAGCAGGCACGGGGGAGGCTGGGGCTGGCTCTGGCGCCCAGAGGCCCTGATGGCAGAGACTGGGCCCCACGGAGCCCCTGGAGGGATGTGACTCATGGACGGTCCCAGGAGACGGGGGATGCTGTGTCCCACCGTGCACGGGCGAGGTTCACAACTCCTGTGAAGCAGGCGGACAGAGCCAGCGGGCGCAGCAGACTTCAGGGCGAGGCAGGAGCCAGGGGGCATTTGCAGGGAGCCTGGTGTGGCCCTCGCAGCCCCCACACCGCAGGAGTCCTCAGTCCCCGCCACCCACGTGCTCTGCATCCACAGGAGAGGAGAGGCTGTCCGTGAAGAATTTCCCAGCAGGCTTCTGGCCACTTCTCTGATGCTCAACTGAGCCCTGGCCAGAGTGGTGGATGGCACTCAGCCTTTCTCTCCCATGGAGCACCAGAAGCCTCTTACAGGGCTGAGGTAGGCGGCCAAGGCTTGTGTTCGTCAGATACGGCCAGGGCTGACATCAGGAGTCAAGGCTCTGGGTAGAGGAGGAGGCTGAGAGGTGACCTGCACCATCCTCCCAGTGGGGAGAGCTCGTCCAGATTACTGTCACACCATGCAGCAGTCCACTGTGCAGCATACACCAGTCCACCGTGTGCCATGCACCATGCACCATGCACCAGTCCACCATGCACCATGCACCAGTCCACTGTGCAGCATGCAGCAGTCCACCATGCACCAGTCCACTGTGCACCATGCACCATGCACCAGTCCACCGTGCACCGTGCACCATGCAGCAGTCCACCATGCACCATGCAGCAGTCCACCGTGCACCATGCACCAGTCCACCATGCACCATGCACCAGTCCACTGTGCAGCATGCAGCAGTCCACCATGCACCAGTCCACTGTGCACCATGCACCATGCACCAGTCCACCGTGCACCGTGCACCATGCAGCAGTCCACCATGCACCATGCACCAGTCCACCATGCACCATGCAGCAGTCCACTGTGCACCATGCACCATGCACAAGTCCACCGTGCACCGTGCACCATGCAGCAGTCCACCGTGCACCATGCACAAGTCCACCGTGCACCATGCACCAGTCCACTGTGCACTATGCACCATGCACCAGTCCACTGTGCACCGTGCACCATGCAGCAGTCCACCGTGCACCATGCACCACCAGGCCTGGAGGAGCCTTCCGTTGGTCCCAGGCCCACCAGGGAAGAGAAGAACACACACATACACTTAGCCATCCTCCCCTGCCCCACCCCGGGAGACGACGCCCCTGTCTGGGACCCAGGGAGGAGAGAAGCCGACCAAGCCCTGAGGGGGCCATGTCTGAGTGGAGATCCTGAGACGGACACCCAGAACTGTCCACGTGGGCCAAGTGCTCACCTGCGAGACCCTGGACTGCCCAAGTGGGACTGCGGCGGGGGCAACCGACAATGGCAGGAGCAAGGAGGGGCCGTCAGAGCACCTCCATCATCACCTCCCAGCCGCCCTCATGTCCCCACAGCCGCCTTTGAATCCAGTGTCTTGGTGCACTGTGAGAGACGAGCCAGGGGCACACACGTATCTGTGTGGGGTGGGGCCACGTATCTGTTCCCTTTATCTTGAGTGGCCTTGGGGCTTGGTGGGACGCTTGGAGTTCAGAGCCAAAGGGATCAGGGCCAAGGCCGTGTGCGCACGAGATGCGGCACCTGCCCTCACCAGGGCTCGGGAGGCCCCTTGCTGGTCTCACCTGGTTGCCCATGTAGGGGCAGCTCCAGGAGGGGCCGCTGGGGACAGCAGGGGCCTCTGTGTCCTTTCTGCCTGGCACACACCCCAGGGTCAGAGCCGAGGCGGCTCGGGGGGAGCTGCATGGGGCAGAGGAGCCCCCTTCCAAATGGGCCCTATGAGTGAGAGGCCTCCGGTGGGGGGGGGGGGGTCAGTAGCGGCCGGCCGGCTGCTTCCAGGGAAGGTGTTCCCAGGGGCGCGGGGGAGGGCTGGCCCTGGCGTCCTGCCCGCCTTCCCCGGCCAAGGGGCCTCCCTCACGCCGACTGCTGATTAGACAGCGACCTCGGTGTGTTTCCAGCACACGATGGAAAAAGTTCACATGGAGGCAAACCCAGACTCGCTCCACTGCCCCCGGCTACCTCGCTGTCCTCAAGGGACCAGTAGGGTAGCCCCACGGGACGGGGTGGGGCGGAAGGCGCGGGCGGGAGCAGCAGGAGCTGCAGAAGGAGGGTCGGGCAGCTGGCAGCCGTCCAGGCCCAGAGGCCGGTCAGTGGGGCCTGGGAACAGCGGGGCCGCGGAGGTGACTCAGCCCAGGGTGGGGGAGGGACTCAGGCCGGGCCCTTCCTGAATCTGGACCCCGGGGCTGGGCCCAGATGGCCTTGGAGACCGGGGAGCAGCCTGGCTCCCTGCCGACATTCCCAGCTCTGTGGGAATCCCATGCCCACCCCAGACATCTGCAGAATACATGGGAGCTTCGCTCTCAACGGTCACTCCTGGGAGAGACTGGGGGAGGTGCCTGCTCCCACAGCCGGGTCCCCATAGCCTCAGCTCTTGGTCAGCTCCCTCCAGGCCTGACCCTGGAGGGCCCTGCCACAGGCGCAGATGTGTGTGCATGCCTGAAAGTGCATGTGTGTGTGCCCACGCGTGCGTGCACGTGCTTGTGTGTCTGCACTCACGCGTGTGAGCATGCTGCGTGTGCACGCCCCTCGCACGCACGGTCAGCTCCCGGGGCCAGGTTGTGTGGCTCTCATAGCTGAAATTCCTCTCCTCTCTGTCCCGGCCCCAGAGACTCCTCCCTCAGCAGGGGCCTGGGAGGTGAAGGGACCCCCTACTAGCAGGGTCCCTGGTGAGCTACGGGTAGCAGCACACGGGGAGGTGCCCGGTCATTCTGATGGCCTGTGCTGTGTGCCCAGCTGTTCCAAATTGCGGGCCCACCGAGCGCCTTGGACCGGAGAGCAGTCTGAGTCGTTAGTGACAGAAAGACACAGGGCCGCAACGGTGGCCTGGCAGTGTGGAGCGTGCGCAGTGCGGGTAGGAAGGGGGCACGGCACTCGTGTGACGCCCACTGCAGGGACAAACGCCCAGGTGTGGGAGAACTCAACACTCACAGGTCCCAGAGAGGCCCAGGACAGGCACTGCCCCTCGGCTGGAGCCACGTCACGGTGTGGGCTGCCCCGCCCCTTTCCTCTCCCTGCTGCTTCCTGCCGTGGCTCCGTGGGGAGCAGCTGGACAAGCAGAAAGGTGGGTGCACAAACGGTCTCGGCGGTGAGTGGGCTGCGACCGGGCAGCCGGCGTCTCGGGAGGGTGCAGAGCTCACACTGGCTCAGCTCTGCCCTCGCCGCCGTGAGCCTGGCTCCCAGTGCCCTGGACAGCTCCCGCCCGAAGGACGCGTTCCTGGGTCGTGAGACGGGGTGGAGGCTGCTGAAGAGATCCACATGCGTGTGGGAGGGGCCAGGAAGAGCCAGGAAGGAAGGGGCCCTCTGCCCCGACCGCCGCCTGCCCGTGCCTGCACGCTCCTCCCCGGGGCACCAGCCTACCAAGGCTCTGAGGACGGAGGCAGAGAGGGGCCGGCCCGGGGTGAGCAGCTGGCCCTGGGGGACCGGCCACGTGCACCTGCTGGTTTTGTGAGGTCAGCAAAGCTTTTCCCAGCCCACGTTCTCCTACAGGGAGAGCACCAAGGGTTTCCCAAGTCACAGCCGGGGCGGGGGCAGGGGTGGCAATGGGGGAGCGAGGGAGGGGTGGTTTCTGAGACACCCAGGAGCTGGGATGCAGCAGCAAGGGCTAGCAGGGTGCAGGGTGATGTTTCCACGAGACCCCTGTGCCCCCCATGGCACCCGTCCTGCTCAGAACCCAGCCCCAGACCTGCGTCCCCTGTGCCAGGGGCCACTGTCTTTGGAGGCTCTGCAGGGCTGGGGCCGGCAGCCGTCCTCAGCCCCTCCTGGGCTCACGTCGGTGCTGCACACCCCCTGCCCTGGCCTCCACCAGGATGTTTCCAATTTGAGAGTCAGAGATACAGAGGACAGGACAGAGGGTGCCCCTCCTCTGGCTCCCTCTCCAGGTGCCAGGGACGGCCAGCGCTGGGGCTGGGGCTGAAGCTGGGAACAAGGAACTCAGTCTGGATCCCCGACGCGGGGGCAGGGCCCGGCTCCCAGGGTGGGGGGCATCAGACGGAAGCTGGGGCGGGACCAGGCACCCCGACGGGGGAGACGGGCATCTCAACAGCAGTCTGGGGGCCACCGCCTGGGCCGTGCCGGCTGGCGTCCTCGTCCCCAAAGCCGGACGTCCCCTCCAGGGGCTGCTTCCCCACGACCACCCCGCACAGGGCAGGGAAGAGTCCTTGCCAGAGTCCCAGTGGGGAGCGGGGAAGGGGCACAGGGATGTGACTGCTGCAGGTGTGGCCACAGGGCCAGCCCCCACCCCGGAGCTGCCCACAGATGGGCAGGTGGGGCCCAACAGCTCCGCCCACCCTCCCTGCACCCCCACCCATCCCTCCTCCTCCCATTCCTGCCTGCCGGGAGCACTGCACGAGGTTGGAGCAGGGCCAGAGTCTCACGGAGTCCCTCCCTCCCAGGCCCAGTCCCTCAGTCTCCCCCCTCACTGCCCACTCCTGGCTCTCGGTTCTAGGGGCAGAGCCCCAGGGCCCCACACTCAGGCCAGCTGCCCTGGGGTCCAGGCAGGTAGGCAGGAGCTGTGCCTGCAAACTCCGCCACCTCTTAGACACTCACCCCTGAGACACAGGACCCTGCTGGGCTCTGGGCTCTCCAGGTGTCCCCTGCTGCGGGCGTCCGGAGAGAGAGGCCCTGCAGAGGGCTGCTGGGCCTTCTGGGCCAGTCTCCTGGTGCAGGGGCAGCCTGGATGGCTGCGTGGAGAGGGCTCCCCAGGACAGGTACATGCTGGCTGTCAGGGCCCCCGGGCAGAGGCTCAGCGGTGGCCTCCTGTGGAGGGGGATGACGCTGGGGCTGGGGCTGGGGCTGGGGTCGGGGCCCAGCCAGTGGGGCACACAGCCCAGTTTTCCTCCAGTTCCAGCCGGGACGGCAGCTCATTGTGAGTCCTGGGCCCTGGGCTGCCCACAGGCTGTGTCCTGGCTCGCTTGTTTTATGGGGCTGTTGAGAGAGCTGGACGCTGTCCCGTCCCCGGGGTGCTGGCGGTGTCTGCTCGCGGGCGAGGTGGGGGCCGGAGCAGAACCAGCAGCTGCTCTCGCACGGCCTCCCACGGGCAGTGACATGGGTGCTGGCGGCGGCCCCCACGGCTGCTGCACCCAGGGCGCTCGCCCACCCCCTGAGCTCCCTCTGACCCGCAGCCTCCAGCCTGCGGATCCCTGCCCTGCAGCCCAGGGCCCTCTTCCTCATGGACGACCAGTCTCACCTGCCTGTGCCGCCTCTTCTCCATCTTCAGCGATGCACAGGTGGCTCCATTCTCTGTGTGCACGTGTGTCTCAGGGCACATGCAGCCGGGGTCCACTCCAGCTAGGCCTGGAGGCCACGGGCAACAGAGGGGTGGAGACTCACACATGGTAAATCAAGCCACAGGCACCATCACGTGGCTCCCACAGACGCCCCCACTGCACCCGCCCTCTCACTTCCTGCCTTCAGTAGATTATCCTGGACTCTGGGTCGTAAAAGGAGCTTCCGGCCGCCTCCAGCCGGGGGTGTCCTCTGGACAGAGGGGCCTCCTGCCCAGCCCCAGTTCCAGCAGCCGCAGCTCACAGCTCGCACCAACTGGTCATCGGCAAGGATGCGAGGGGGTGGCACAGGTATTGCCAGCTCGCCGGGCACTCAGGGCACAGCTGCCTGGACACGCCCAGCACAGAGGCCCCGTCCTGAGTGGCAGTGTGACTGGTGAGCATTCTGTCCTGTTCTGTTTTCTGGCTGGTGTGTGGGAGGCAGGGAGGTGTAGTCCCCCATTGCAGGACCCCCAGGCGGTACAGGGGAGACCAGAGGAGGGGTGCAAAGTGGGGCTCAGAATCTCAGGAGGGGTCAGCAGGGTGGCCCTGCCCATGGCTGCTCCCACGTGGCCCCCACTCCCGCGTGCCTGGCCCAGCTCTGGGCTCCCCTGCTGTCTGCACCTGTCCCTCTGGGCTTCCCTGGGCACACCCGCCCGTCCACCTGGCCAGTTCCTCATTCCTGGGCTGTGAGCTGTGTCCCCGGGGCCAGGGCCCCCGTACATACACCCTCAGACCCCTCTTTGTGGCTTCCTGGCAGCTGGACGCCCTGGCAGTCTGATTCCCTGGCGGCATCCCCAGGCCCTGTGCATTCTGGCTGGGGCCTCCTGTCTCTCAGTCCCTTCCCCAGCCTAGCAGGGACCATGACAGTGCTGCTCACGGCCAGCACCAGGTGCGGAAAGTGCCCCTTAAGTGACCACTTGCCCATGGGCTTCGGGACCAGAGTGAGGAGCCAGTGCGGCTGGGGTTCGAGTGGACACGGGGAGCGGGGGCGTGGCTGACCCACAGATCCTGGCTCTGACCCAGCGCAGGTCTCAGTCCTGGAGTTGGTATCTCCAGGCTCTGTGTTGCTGGGGGCGGAGGGTGAGGTGGACGTGGCCAGGGTCACGGAGCCACAGAGCAGCCCGAGTCCTCACTGGTCAGCTCTGCCCGCAGCAGGCCGCCCCTGGGTCCAGGCATCGGGCAGCGCCTATGCAGCAGCATCATGAGGGCCCAGTGCCAGCAGCCTCCCCTAGCAGGCAGGACAGGGGCACACATGTGCCTCACAGGAAGACGGCAGGCATGACACCTCAGGGCCAGGGGGCCGTAGACGCCCTGTCTGTGTCTGGCAGGCGGCCACACTCGGCCTCCACACCAGGGCGGGGCTCTCGGCCTCAGTGCCCGGGTGGCCTGGGGCCGCGTTGCAGCACGGTGGGTTAGACCACATCCTTACGGGCACTAGGCTGAGTCCCGCCTGCTCTGCTTCCAATCCAGCTCCCTGCTAATACACGTGGGAAGGCAGCAGAGGACGGCCCAAGTGCCTGGGCCCCTGCACCCACGTGGGAGACCCAGAAGAAGCTCCTGGCTTCGGCCTGCCCAGCCTAGGTATTGGGGCCCTGTGGGGAGCGTCTGTGAACAGACGTGTCTCTGTGTCTCTCCCTGTCACTCTGCCTTTCAAATAAGCAAAGTCAGGAGAGGACGGTGGCCTCACCCTTCCGAGGCACAGCGGGGGCGTGGTCCGTGCGGCACGCAGGTGTGTGCCGGGAGGGCGTTGTTGACCGGTGGTCTCCCTCCGCGGGGCACGAGGCTGGCCCGGCCACGTGAGCTCCACGGAGCAGGCTCGTGGTGAGGAACATGTGGCCGCTGCCCTCTCGTCCCGACTTCACTGCTTTATTTTTTCTGTGCTTCATTTTGCAGTAATTTAAAACCTAGAAGCAAATGTGGGAAGAGTTGCAAGGCGGGGGAGGGGTGGCAGGGGGCTCTGTGGTCACAGCTTGTCCTGAGGCACACGCTGACCCCTCTGCTTCTTCACACGTGCCCCTCTCCTGCAGGGTCTGAGTCCACCCGTACAAGGATGGACTGGGTCCGAGGAAAGGTGAGTGCGCCGCTCGCCCGTTCCCCAGCCTCCCGATCCCGGAGACAATCAGACGCAGCGGGGAGCCAAGTCTAGCAAGGACTCATTTATTCCAGGCAAAACCGAACCTTTTATAGCACAAAACTGCAGAGTCATTTAAAAGGTCACTTT
>CM027407.1:1059869-1073781 GCA_015711505.1 Sylvilagus bachmani | reverse complement strand
GGGGGGCATCTGGAGCCTGGGGGGCATCTAGCAACTGGGATTGGGGAGTCTGGAGCCTGGGGGGCATCTAGGCTCCTCTTCTCCTTTCTTGTCACCGAGGGATGGATGGCTTCCTTCAGGTAATGCCTGGCGCTGCTGTTCCTGGGGTCAGAGCGAGGGGGACAGGCAGGGGCTGGTGGGGGCTCTGCACTCCCGTGGGGATGCTCCCTTCCCCCAGCCGGCTGCGATGTCACTGGGGGTCCCCCTGTGGCGAGTCCCTGGAGGAAGAGGGACACTGCCTAACCCCTTGCAGCTGGTTTTATCTCTATTTGAAGATGTATTTGTTAGAAAGGCAGAGCTAGAGAGGGAGAGACAGAGATCTTCCACCTGCTGGAAGGAGCCTGGAGCTCCATGTGGGTCCCCCCCGTGGGCGCAGGGGCCCAGTCCTCGGGCCGCCTCCGTGCCCTCTCAGGCACAGGAGCAGGGAGCTGGTGGCACGTGGAGTGGCGGGGACTCCGGCACTCATGGGGGACGCCGGCACCGCAGGCGGTGGCCTAACCCGCTGCGCCACGAGCCAGCCCCTCGCAGGTGGTTTCTGCAGAGTGGTTGGGGCCTTGCTGAGCGGGGGTGGCCGCTGGCGGCCTGAGGGCGGCAGGACCCCCAGCCTCGTGGCCCGTGCGCGCCGCCTGGGCGGAGGTGGGGGCTGCAGGGCTCCTCACTGTGCCCCTTGCTCTTGCAGAGGGCTCCGGCGACGAGGTCGGGCTGCTGCAGCTCCTCGGTGAGCCCCCGCCCCAGCAGGTGAGCGAGGTGGAGGACCCCGCCGTCGGGCTGGCCTACGTCTTCGGGCCGGACGCCAACAGCGGCCAGGCGGCCCAGTACCACTTCCCCAGCCCCTTCTTCCGGGACTTCTTGCTGCTGTTCCACGTCCGGCCGGCCACGGAGCGCGCCGGGGTGCTGTTCGCCATCACGGACCCGGCGCAGGCCGTGGTCACGCTGGGCGTGAAGGTCTCGGAGGTGCGGGACGGGCACCAGCTCATCTCGCTGCTCTACACGGAGCCGGGCGCCCACCACACCCACACGGCCGCCAGCTTCCGCCTGCCCGCCTTCGTCGGCCAGTGGCTGCGCTTCGCACTCAGCGTGGACGGCGGCCACGTGACGCTCTACGTGGACTGCGAGGAGTTCCAGAGGGTGCCGTTCACGCGCTCTGCGCAGGGCCTGCAGCTGGAGCCTGGCTCTGGCCTCTTTGTGGCCCAGGCCGGAGGAGCCGACCCTGACAAGTTCCAGGTAACCTGAGAGGACGCTGGGCCGCCCGGGGCAGCTGGGCTTCCCCTGAGTCCCGCGAGGGCTGCCATGCTCTTGCCCTCGGGCATCCGACGCCGCCCTGCCACGGTCAGGAGCCCCGCCCCACCCCGTGTGAGCCGGCCACGGCGGGCGGTGGGTCTCAGGGCCCTGTGAGAAGCCCGGCCGTTTGAAGCCGGTGACGGCCGAGCAGGGAGCTGCTCAGGGCCCTTCTGGGGGCAGCCGCCAGCCTCTGAGTGACCCGTCCCCGGGGGTTCGCACTTCAGGGCAGTGTGGGTGGGACTTCCCCAGTGCTGGCCAGCATGTGGCGGCCCTGCTGCTCCGGGGAACTGGACAGAGCCCTGAGCAGGGGCGGGGTCCCGTCTCTGAGCCCGGGGCTGGCATCTCGGTCCCCTGGGAGCAGCCGCGTGGGTGCCCTTGGCCAGCGCTGACTCACTGGCCTGGATTCTGGTGCCGGGGCCGCCCCGACAGGGGTCCCTGTGGTGGGGGGGATGTGTCCTTGGGACAGAGAGTTAATTATTGTCCAGACAGAGGCCGCTTGTTTGAAGCTGCTCCACGTCCCGGTCTCAGCTCTGACGCTGACCTTTTACCCTTGCCAGCGACTTCTGACCCAGGACGTTGAGATCCAGCTGGGCCTCTGTGTTTTCCTTTTGACTTGCAAACATGATTGACGGGAAGGAGACTGGTGCCAGTCACACCAGTGGGGTGGGGCAATCAGCTGATGGGGGCCTCTGGGAAGCCTGCCTGGTGGTGCAGCCACCGGCATCTGTGAGACACGTGTGTGGCACAAGGGGTCCCAGGCAAAGGCGCCACTGTGGTGAGGAACACTCGGCTTTCTACCTCCTCTGTCCATCTCGTCGCTGGCAGTTTGCCTTGTCCTTTGTGACCGTCCTGTTCCTGGTTTTTTCAGGACAGGTTCAGCAACTTCTTGTTGATTTGTAGAAACTCTTTACATATGAAAGAACAGGAGCCTCGGTTTTTATGACGCCGATTTTATTACCCAGTTCATTCTGTGTAGGATGTCGGAAGTGGCCTGAAGAAAGGCCCAGGATTCTGTCTCTGCAGAACCTCTCACGGCTGGAAGATGGGGTGGGGGCTTTGGGCCCCTGTCCAGAGACCTGTGCAGTTCCGCAGTCCACTGGGTGTGTCCCCGAAACCCTGGAGCGCAGACTTTTCTCTGTGGGTTCCCAGCTGGGAGGCGGTGACGCGTGTGAGCAGAGTGAGGTCTGATCAGGGCAAGAGTCACACAGATGCCTTGTTCCAGATGTGCGGATTCTGGGGTCAGCAGGACCGAGCCCAGAGCCGCCAGAGCTGCTGGAGACCGACTCCTTCATGCCCTCACACCACCCACCCAAGGTCGGAGCCGACCTCACCCAGGGCACCCACAGTTCTCCTTGGCCGAGGGCAGGGTCGGAGGAGGCCTTTTGGATCAGAAGCCAGAGTCGCTCACCCCGCCCAGCGACCAGGATGCTCCCTGCAGCCCCAGCTGCACTGCGTTGCGTGTGCCTGTTGGTACCACGTGTGCTTGGCAGGTGTGCCACCCTGATCCTGCTCGAAGTGTCCCCGAGCTCTCAGTGGCCTGGTTTTCTTTAGTCCCTTGCTCTGGCCTCATTCCTTTGATGGCAGCCGTCTGTTTGCAGATGAGCGTCCCACGAATGCCCTCTGAGCCCGGCCGTGCGGCGCCACGCCAGCGGCTCGGGAGAGGGAGCCCCGCGGCCGCCTGTGCTCTGTTCAACGGCCCAAGCAGCGGGGCCGCGGATTTTGCTGCGTGTGCAGCCGTGGCCACGTCGCACAGAAGCGGGTGATGGGAGAGAGGTGGCCTTGCCTCAGGGGCGAGGGGCGGAGCAGAGGGTGGGTTCTGCCTCCTCCTCCCGGGAGCTGGGGGCACCCATGGGTCTGACCACAGCCTGGCACTTCCTGGCGCTCAGCTCACGTGGCCCCTTCCCAACACCCTCTTGACAACAGCCGCTTCGCACCTCTGGAGTGACCCGTGAGTGCCGCGGTCTCCATGTGGTGGCGCCACAGAAATGCCATTTCCCGGTTTGGCTGGAACTGGAGAGAGAGAGCTGTTTGTGCGGAGACGAGAAGCCTGGGTGTGGCCACGTGGCAGGACCCTGAGGACAAGCCGTGTGCTCGGCAGACAGCGTGGACGGAGCGTGGTGGCCCGAGTCACCAGCGCAGCCCAGGGATGGGTGCAGGCTGGGCAGGGTCACTCGGGGCACCCAGGGAAGGCGCAGGCTGCACGGAGCGTGTGGACCGGAGTCGCTGGGCACGGCCGCAGCGTCCTGGGCCGGGGAGTGCCGTACCTGCCAGGCTCCCCTGCAGGAGGCTTTGCAGGGGTGGGCGTGAGGAGAGGGGCCAGAGGGGGCTGGAGCTCATGCACGGCCACTGTGCACGGCCCCAGACGGTCACACGCAGCTCGTGGCCCGGTCTGGGCGCCAGGTGGGGACTGTGCACCTTGTTTGCTGGCGGAACGTTCTGTGATCCTCCGTCCCGTGCTCTGGGTTTCACAACTCCTGGTTCCAAGTCCATCAAATATTTGCAAAGAGTCTCGTGGCTTCTGCACTGTGGCGTCCCTGCACTGGACAGCCCCTGGCACGGACGGCGGGTGGCAGGCAGGGCGGGCTCTGTCCCAGCACCTGCTGGCGTCACAGCAGCTGCGGGGTGGGCTGCTCTGTGGGGGGAGCCCCTGGCCAAGACCACGCGAAGCCCCCCGAGCCCATACCTCTGCTGAGAAGCAGTTTTCTGGAATCTGCTCCTCCCCCGAGAGGCCCCCAGGCCGCACCCCTCCCCTCCTGTGCGTGTGGGAGGCCTGAGGATTTGTGTCTAGAAGGAGCCTGGGCCCCACCCTTTGTGCCGTCTGGACAGGGCAGGCTCCTGTGTGCACCCAGGGAATCCTGGGGTTCTGTGCTCCCACGTGTGTGCTGTCACAGGTGTACACACACGTGCTCAGTCATGCACTCATGTGTGCCCACATCATGTCCACATACAGGATCACATGTGTACACACACAAGTCACACTTGTCTCACATGAACAGTCACATGCTTCCACATGGCACACATGTACATGGCCGTGTGTTCCCACACACGTGCACACATGATCATATGCTCTCACACATGGCGCACATGTACATGACTGTGCTCCCACACACATGCACACATCACATGTTCTCATACATGGTGCACAGATACATGGCTGTGTGCTCCCACACTCATGCACACACAATCACATGTTCTCATACATGCTGCACGTGTACATGACCATGTGCTCCCTACCACACATGTGGACACATGATCACATGCTCTGTCACACATAATGTGTATATACATGACAGTGTGCTCCCACACACGTGCACACATGATCACATGTTCTCAGACATGATACACATGTACATGACCATGTGCTCCCACACACATGATCTCACACACGGTGCACATGTACATGACCATGTGCTCCCACACACGTGCACATATTATCTCCCACACACACCCTCACCACCTGCACATCCTTCCTGGGCACTGTCCTGCCCATCATGGTGCTTAGAGCTCCCAGGACTGCGGGTTGGAGCTGGGCTGAGCATGGCCATAGCCTGTGCTCTCCCTCTGGCCCAGGGGCTCTCCCTGCCCAGACGTGCCCGCCCCCTGCTGCACCTGTGCCCGGTCCTCAGGCCCTGCCCCCGTGTCCTGTGGGACCTGGGCCACAGCTGAGGGAGGTGAGGATGGAGCGGGGCATGGATTTGATTGACACAAGGGGCTGAGCTGAGGCCTCAGCGGGCGTGCCCAGTGTGCTTCAGTGTGGAGGACAGGGCTCTGCAGGTGGCACCCCTGGTCTGGTCCCCTCTGGACTGAGGAGGAGTCCTGGTCCCCAATGCTGCCTCAGGGTACGGCCACCCCCCCCTCGCAGTGCCACTGCCCACCAGCCGGGGACCACCGTGGACACTGATGATGACCTGGATGTCCCCAGGCCAGGGCTGGTCCTCTCCTGGCTGCACCTCAGAATTTTCTGGAAACTCTGACCCTCCTGAGGCTGCAGGGGCAGGGCTGTGAGAGGGCACCACCCCCACGGAGCTCGGGACCCCAGCCACGGTTCACCATGGAGGACCTAGATGGCGCCAAGCCCCCCAGGGTCAGCCCAGGGACAGATGACGGGGGTCTGGCAGGTGTCGCCTCTGTGGCTCCCATGGGCTCAGAGGGCTCTCGGCTCTATGACTGGAAACAACCGAAGACGACCGTTGCCCTGTGAGGCGAGAATCCCACGAAGTCAGATTCCACGTCCACAGCTGAGATTCGCTGCAGCAGCCATGCCCGTGGGCTCCGTGTTCCAGGCGAGGACAGAGGAGCCTGGCAGAGAGCCTGAGGCCCCCATGCGCTGGCTGGCCGCCCCCGCCCACACGCGCCCACCGTGGGAGTCCCAGAACAGCTCACTCGGGATCGCCACAGGCAGGCTCTGAGAACACACACTGACGTGGTGCCCCGGATGAAAACGTTCAGTAGCAACCTGGAAATACCGGAACACGGCCCAGCGGGAGCGCCCATGGACAGAGGCCCCCGGGCCCCTCTTCCCCTGCAGGGCTGGCGGCGCCGGCAGGCCTCCTGGTGCCCTGGGGGGCGCTGGCCGCAGCTGTCCTGAGACAGGCTCACGTCCGGGCCTTCCTTGGCGCCGCACTCCCCTGCCCTGGGCCACAGGGCTCACGAGGTGCCCTGGAGCGGCTGCCCCCGGGGCCCCGGCCACCCTCTGCCCCAGATGCTGACCCTGCGTGCCCGGGGCGTGCCCCTCCAGCCCCTCGCCGTCTTCTCCATGTGAGGCTTTTGGCCCTGGAGGGAAGCGCCGAGCCTCCTGTGCCCTCGGGGGGGCGGGGCGGGGCGGGGCCTGCCGGGGCGGGGCGGGGCCGTTGGCCAGCACCGCGGGGATCACTGGTGACCTCTCCCGTCTGCGTGCAGGGCAGCATCGCGGAGCTGAGGGTGCGTGGGGACCCGCAGCTGAGCACCCTGCACTGCCTGGACGAGGATGACGACGACGACGGCGGGGTGAGTGCCCGGACCCGGGTGGGGGGCGCAGAAAAGCCCCACGCCGGCTTGGGTCCCAGGGAGGTGGGGCAGCCCGACCTCTCCGTTGAAAAACACACGCAGAACAGGAGTGGGTAAGGGCCGCCAGAGGGTTGTGTGGGGATGTGTGAGTGTGGTGTGTGTATGTGTGTGTGAGTGTGTGTACATGTGTGTGTGGTGTGTGTGTATGTGTATATGAATGTGTGCATATGTGTAAGGGTGTGTGTGAATGTGTGTGTGTGGAGTGTGTGAATGTATATGTGAGTGTGTAGAGTATGTGTGTGTGAGTGTGTATATATGTGTGTGAGGGTGTGTGTGTGGTATTTGTGGGTGTATGTATGGTATGTGAGGGTGTGTGTGTGGTGTGAGTGTATGGTGTGAATATGTGTGTATGTGAGTGTGTGTATATGTATGTGTGAGTGTGTATATGTGTGTGAGGGTGTGTGTGTATGTGTGTGGTGTTTGTGGGTGTATGTATACTGTGTGAGAGTGTGTGTGTGGTGTGAGTGTATGGTGTGAATGTGTGTGTATATGAGTGTGTGTATATGTATGTATGTGTGTGTATATGTGTGTGAGGGGGTGTGTGTGTATGTGTGTGGTGTTTGTGGGTGTATGTATGGTGTGTGAGGGTGTGTGTGTGGTGTGAGTGTATGGTGTGTATATATGAGTGTGTGTATATGTAATTGTGAGGGTGTGTGTGTATGTGAGTGTGTGGTGTGTGTGAGTGTATGTGAGTATGGTCTGTGAGTGAGTGGTGTGTGTGGTATGGGTGTGGGCATGTGGTATGAGTGGGTGTATGTAGGTGTGTGTAGTGCGTGTGTGGTATGTCTGGCATGGGCATGTGGGCATATGGGGGCACTTGGGAGTGTTGGGGAGTGGGGTGTATATGTTGTGTGTGTGGGTATGTGGGGGTGTGTGTTATGTGTGTAATGTATGTATGTGGGGTGGGCATGTGTATGTGGGTGTGTATTGTGTCATGTATGTGGGGGCTGTGGGCGTGTCTATGGCATGTGTGCTGCATGTAGTGTGTGTATATGTGTGGTGTATAGGTTTGTGTGTGGTATCTGTGTGTGTGATTTGCAGTGTCTGGTATGTGTGTATGTGACGTGATGTGTGGTGTGTAGACGTAAGTACATACATGGGGTGTGTGTGCGTGTTAACCCTAGGAGGAAAACCTCCCACATCCCAGCCTCGTGTGGACAGGGCAGGGGGTTAACAATATTCCTGAGAGAAGTTTCCAGGTCCCACAACGCCCCAGCGTGACGTCCAGCCGCCACCGGTGAGGGTGCAGCCGCAGCCAGCCTGGGTCCACCCTGCGCCGGTCCCGTGTTTTGCTCAGGGTCCGTGGCTCCGGTGGCTGCTGCTTCTGGGCTGCATAGGCCGGGGCCAGGCGCCCGGGTGCCCGCACACGGCCACCCCGCCGGGCCGCTGGAGCTCAGGGCCCCGGGGGCCGGGACCACGCGGCTGCCAGGGGTTTTTGAGTTCCAGCGCGGTGACGGAGTGCAGGGCCTCCACGAAGCCGGGCAGAGGCTGAGCCTCGAGCGACGCGTGCGCGAGTCCAGTCCCGGCGTGGGCACTGGGCGAGCTTTCCCGCAGCAGCGGCCATGACCGTCGAGTGCGTGGCCTTCCCAGGGCCCTGTGCCCGAGCAGGGCCGCCAGGCCATGGGACAGGTGTGCTCCCCACGGTTCTCTGTGTGGCGCCATGGCCACCCTGGCTCTGAAACGTGACCAGGCTGATGGCCGGGAAGGGGAAGCCTGCCCCGCCTCCCCACTGAGAACGCAGAGGCGCAGGGAGGTGGCTCGGCGGCTGCCCCAGCAGGGCGGGGACAAGGCCCTCATCGCTTGGCAGCCCTGCCGGGGCCTGGGCCACTGTCATCGTCTCTTCCTCATTGCCCCTAAACCCTCCAGGCATCCGGAGACTTCGGGAGTGGACTGGAGGAGAACCGAGAGCTGGCCAGGGAGGAGACGGTGAGTCGCCCTCCCCGAGGGTTCCTGGCCAGGGACTGCGCCCATGGTGGGGCGTGCCCACACAGCCACACGTGTGCACATGCATGTGTGACTCGGGTTCCTGCTATCACATGGGACATGCTCCGTCTGAGGATGACCTCGCTACTTCCAGTGAGAACGGAAGTGAGGTTCTGAGGAGACCTTGGCGTCCCTCAGGCCACCCAAGGACACCTGGAGGGCCCTGCGGGCGAGCCTTGTGCCCCGCGTCTGGTGCGAGGGCTCCTGCTGGGGCCAGGGGGCTGGGGGATGCTAAGCTCCCTCGGTGGGCGGTCACTCGACCCACCGACCCTAGGAGGGCTGGGACCCCCTGACCTTTCTGCTGGCATGAGGAGGGCCAGGAAGCAGGAGGAATGAGGAGACACACAGTAGCCCCCGGGACACCATGTGCGGGACACTGGCCCTGTAGTGGCCAGGACCCTGGTCAGCATCCTCAGCGGCCGCTCGGCCTCTTCCTCCCAGACACGTGCCGGGCTGGGGACTCGGGGAGGCAGAGGTGCCCGGAACATGATGGTGGCTGTCTGTGCCAGGCCGGCTGAGTGGCCCAGGATGACCCCCAGCAGGTTCAGCCCTGCTCACACCCACCCCGCCAGGCCCCGCCTGCCCCAGCCCGGCCCCTGCCCCACCTGGCAGCCCCTGCCCCAGCCCGACCTCTGCCCCACCTGGCAGCCCCTGCAGACACACAACCCGGCAGGCAGCTCCAAGAGCTCCGAGGGGCTGGCTGGCTGCACCTGCAGTGTGCAGGGTCACCCCTCCCAGGGGTCCCAGTCTCCAGTGTGCCCAGGTCACTCCTCACAGGGGTCACAGTCTCCAGTGTCCCCGGGTCACTCCTCACAGGGGTCGCAGTCTCCAGTGTGCCCGGGTCACTCCTCACAGGGGTCACAGTCTCCAGTGTGCCCGGGTCACTCCTTACAGGGGTCGCAGTGTGCAGTGTGCCCAGGTCACTCCTCCCAGGGGTCTCAGTGTCCAGTGTCCCCGGGTCACTCCTCACAGAGGTCCCAGTCTCCAGTGTCCCCGGGTCACTCCTCACAGGGGTCACAGTCTCCAGTGTCCCCAGGTCACTCCTCTCAGGGGTCGCAGTGTCCAGTGTCCCCGGGTCACTCCTCACAGGGGTCGCAGTGTGCAGTGTCCCCGGGTCACTCCTCACAGGGGTCCCAGTCTCCAGTGTGCCCGGGTCACTCCTCACAGGGGTCACAGTCTCAAGTGTGCCCGGTCACTCCTCCCAGGGGTCACAGTCTCCTGTGTCCCCGGTCACTCCTCCCAGGGGTCGCAGTGTGCAGTGTCCCCGGGTCACTCCTCACAGGGGTCCCAGTCTCCAGTGTCCCCGGGTCACTCCTCACAGGGGTCACAGTCTCCTGTGTCCCCGGTCACTCCTCCCAGGGGTTGCAGTGTGCAGTGTCCCCGGGTCACTCCTCACAGGGGTCCCAGTCTCCAGTGTGCCCAGGTCACTCCTCCCAGGGGTCGCAGTGTGCAGTGTCCCCGGGTCACTCCTCCCTGGGGTCGCAGTGTGCAGTGTGCCTGGTCACTCCTCCCAGAGGTCGCAGTCTCCAGTGTCCCCGGGTCACTGCACAGAGTAGCTGTGCAGAAGGAAGCCTCTGTCCCGGGCTGGTGTGGACTTCGTTCTCCCCTCTCTACCCTGGGCTGGGTCGCCCGCATGGCTGGCTGTGGCATCAGCCCCTGGAAGGGTGGCCGTTTCTGTCTGCCTGGACCACACTCTCATCCACACGGAGGACGTCACGGGGCACGGCCACACATGTGTCGGGCGGCAGGTCCCTGCCCACCGATCTGAATGTCCCCTTGGGTTTCCAGTGCAGGGCAGCCTCACTCATGTGGGGAATGGGGGTGACAGGACATCAGTGCAGGCAGGGGCTAAGGGACGGGGGTCACAGGACATCAGTGCGGGCAGGGGCTATGGAATGGGGGTCACAGGTCACCAGTGCGGGCAGGGGCTAAGGGACAGGGGTCACAGAACATCAGTGCAGTCAGGGGCTAAGGGACAGGGGTCACAGGACATCAGTGCGGGCAGGGGCTAAGGGACGGGGTCCAGGGCTGTGATCCTCAGCAGGTACACGTGTGTTTCAGAAGGAGACTCACCCACAGGGACCCCTGGCATCTCAGATCCACCCTCTGTCCCCAGCCTCTGGAAGGGGCCCCGCCTGGCCCTGCGGAGGCCTCAGGCCTCAGCCAGTTGGGGATGCACAGTTGGTGGGGCGGGCGGGGCTGCCCTGGGGGGCTGCAGCACACAGCCGCTGCTCCCAGCTGTCCTCAGGCCTGGGTTTGCTCAGGCTCACAGAGCCATGGAGCTGTGTTCCCGGCTCGTCCTGCAGGGCGCACCCCGAACACCCAGCCTCCCTGAGCAGCCCCCGGTCACTTCTCCTCCCTTGGCTGGAGGCAGCAGCATAGAAGATTCCAGAGCTGAAGAAACTGAGGAAGAAACCACGGTGGCCTCGTTAGGAGGTAGAACTCTTCTGTGTGTGCACGCGTGGTGTGCATCCGGTGTGTGTGTGTCATGCACGCGTGTGTGGTGTGAGTGAGGTGCGTGTCTGCTTTGTGCAGCATGCATGTGTGTGCGTGTGCTGTGCTGTGCTGTGGGTTCAGGGTGGGGGGCGAGGGCTGGCTCCTGGCCGAGGCTCAGGAGAGGTGAGCCCATGGCCCCTCTGCCCCTCTGCCCCTCCTGGCAGGGGTGTGGCCCCAGCACTGCTGAGAGATGGCTCCTCCCACTGCCAGCTGGCTGCACCACTGGGGCGTAAGAGACTTTGGTGGCCGTGCCCATGTGGCGTCCTCACCCCCTCAGGCACCCCTTACTTAGGGCATCCTTGATTCTCTAGCCATGCCTTTGCAGTTTTAAATGCTGCCAGACTCCGGTTTCAGATTTTGCCTTGAGTATTGCTGGGACATGAAGTGCAGAGAGAGCCCGGGCGCCCTCTTGTGGCCAAGGCGTGGCTGCAGCACCATCTGCTTCAGGGCGTCCAGCCAGGTGGAGCAGTGCAGCCAGGGCGGGACTGTGGGCCACAGCTGTGGGGGTGTGGCTCCTGTGTCCCCCAGAGCTGTGAGGGCTGTGAATGTGCAGCCCTGGGAGGCGACCTCCCTGCAGCTTGGCCAGTCCACGTGCAGCCACGGAGCTGAGCCCACAGCCACTGTCGACATCAGCCACGGAGCTCAGCCAGGCTGCGGCCCTGTGCCTGCCAGGGGGCTGCACTTGGGAAGTGGGGAGACTTCCAGGTCCCCTGCACATGTGGCGATTTCAGCACCAGGTAACCACTGTTCCCTACTGGGTCAGGGGTGCATAAGTGAGGCACAGGAGGTTGTGGAGGCCAGTCTCCAGGGCCCCCAGGTCACTCCTCCCAGGGTCACAGCCCCACTGTCCCAGGTCACTGCTCCCAGGGTCGCAGCCCCTGTCCCCAGGTCACTGCTCCCAGGGTCACAGCCCCAGGGTCCCCAGGTCACTCCTCCCAAGGTCACAGCCCCTGTCCCCAGGTCACTCCTCCCAAGGTCACAGCCCCTCTGTCCCCAGGTCACTCCTCCCATGGTCACAGCCCCTCTATCCCCAGGTCACCCCCCAAGGTCACAGCCCCTCTGTCCCCAGGTCACTCCTCCCAAGGTCACAGCCCCAGGGTCCCCAGGTTACTCCTCCCAAGGTCACAGCCCTTCTGTCCCCAGGTCACTCCTCCCAGGGTCATAGCCCCTGTCCCCAGGTCACTCCTTCCAGGGTCACAGCCCCAGGGTCCCCAGGTTACTCCTCCCAAGGTCACAGCCCCAGGGTCCCCAGGTTACTCCTCCCAAGGTCACAGCCCCTGTCCCCAGGTCACTCCTCACAAGGTCACAGCCCCTCTGTCCCCAGGTCACTCCTCCCAAGGTCACAGCCCCTGTCCCCAAATCACTCCTCCCAAGGTCACAGCCCCTCTGTCCCCAGGTCACTCCTCCCATGGTCACAGCCCCTCTATCCCCAGGTCACCCCCCAAGGTCACAGCCCCTCTGTCCCCAGGTCACTCCTCCCAAGGTCACAGCCCTTCTGTCCCCAGGTCACTCCCCCATGGTCGCAGCCCCTGTCCCCAGGTCACTCCCCCAGGGTCACAGCTCCAGGGTCCCCCTTCTCAGCGAGGCACCTTCTGGTGGGGAGTCTTTCGGCCCTGTCCATGGTGCTGCCTGAATCCGTCTCGGCGGCCGCCTGGCGGGAGGGAGGCAGCAGAGGCCGCGGCAGCGCCCGCCTGGCCTGGCCCTGCCGCCCCGGGTCCTGGCATGTGACTGACGTCATTTCTGTGAATCTGAAGCCCATTCTGGGCTGTAGAGCTGCTCCCCCCAGGCAGGGCGAGAATAGCGTCCCGGGCTCTCGCGAGGACCACAGCTTGCTGACCGCAGTTGTCCATCGCAGAGCTGCACGCAGCCCTGGGTCGGCGCCCTGCTCATCCGTAGGGCCTGGGCCACCGCTCAGGTCATCCTCGGGGCAGCACTGGTGGTGGCCAGCGCGGCCATGGGGTTGTAGAGGACCTGCGGCGGGCGGGGGAGGGTCCAGTACACACATGAGCCCTCCGACGCCTCCACCAAGAAGGTAGGATGAAGTGCACCTGACGTGTGTAAGTGTGAATGTGTGTGACGTGAGCACCGTGTGTTTGTCATGTGTGGAGTTTGACACGTGTGTCGTGTGCGTGTATGACGTGTGAGTGCGGTATGCCAATGGGGTGAGTGTGGCGTGTACGTGTGTGTGTGACATCAGTTCTAAACTGTCCGCCCTGCGCTGAGCGACTCCCCCGGGGCACCCAGCAAAGCCTGGGGTGGGGGGAGCGCGGAGCCTGGGCTGCTGGGGGCCAACAGTGACACCTCTGCCTCTTCCCAGCTCAGACCCTTCCTGGCTCAGATGTGGCTTCCACGGGAGATGAGGATGTCCAGAGCCCCGGGGGCCCCCTGGCAAAGGTGAGGCCGCCTCCCTGCGACCGCCCACGGGGACCCCAGAGCCCGTGGGGCTTGTGCTCCACTCACCATGACCCCCACCGGCTTAGGCCTCCTTCGTCGTGCCCCACCCCTGCTCCCGGCACTGCATTCCCCACGGAGGGCCCTGCACTGCCTGCTGCCCGTTCTCCCCGCAGAGTGACCAGGGATGGGGCCCCAGCCGTGCCTTCTGTCTTTCGTCTCTAGGGAGGCCAGAAGGGGCAGAAGGGGGAGCCGGGAGCCCGAGGCCTGCCTGGCCCAACCGGGCCTCAGGGTCCCGCGGGCCCGGCGGTTCAGGGCCGGGAGGCGCTGCCAGTTCCGGGGGCACAGGGGCCGCCTGGGCCTCCAGGTCCGCCAGGGAAGGATGGTGCCCCAGGAAGGGACGGTGAGCCGGTGAGTACCCCTGCCCCTGGCCTGGGGGCCGGGCTAGGGCAGGTGTGGGCCCGGAGAACCAGAGCCTGTACTGTACTGGGGGCTATGCAGGAGGGGGCGCTGTCTTGGGGGCTGTGCAGGAGGGGGCGCTGTCCTGGGGCTGTGCAGGAGGGGGCGCTGTCCTGTGGCTGTGCAGGAGGGGGCACTGTCCTGGGCTGTGCAGGAGGGGTCACTGTCCTGGGGCTGAGCAGGAGGGGTCACTGTCCTGGGCTGTGCAGGAGGGGTC
>CM027407.1:1000533-1059769 GCA_015711505.1 Sylvilagus bachmani | reverse complement strand
CGCTGTCCTGGGGCTGTGCAGGAGGAGGCGCTGATCTGGGCTGTTCAGGAGGGGGCGCTGTCCTGGGCTGTGCAGGAGGGGGCGCTCCCCCATTCAGGTGCAGGGTGGGGGCAGGGTGGTGTAATTCCAGGGACTGAGGGCTCTGTGTCTTGCACTTCTCAGGGGGACCCTGGTGAAGATGGAAAACCGGTAAGTGTGTCCTCCCCTGAGCTGGTTTCTCCTGTGATGGGGGCCGGAGGGCAGAGAGGGTACTTGTGGATGGCGGGGTGGGGTGGGGCGTGGAAAGGGGCTCAGAGGTGCGTTTATCCTGGAGCAAACATGTTTGCCGTCCATGAAGTTTCTCTCCTGTGGCCACAACACACAAACGCGTGGTGCAGCCCCACACGGAGAGCTCACACTCACACACGTGACCCCTGCAAAACAGTGCAGGTCGTGTTCCAGGGCCGCCTCCCTTTACCCCAGTGGCAGCCCCATGGGCACCCTCTGTCCACAGTGGCACGGCACACGCACACACCACGCGTGGAATAGACCAGACACCCGCTCTCCTGCCTGGGCTGGCGTTGGTTTGCATGGGCCTCCTGTTGCAATGGGCATGTCACACGGAGCCGTGGGTGCCTCTGCAGTGGGGAGGGGTCTCCTCCCGCCTGGCTCTGCTGCAGGGACCTGCGGGGCCTCCTTGGTGGGCCCGGCTCCATCTCTGCGCCGCCTGCGTGGGGCCCGTGCTTGGCCCCGACAGCTTCTGTCCTTGTCTTCCAGGGTGAAGCTGGGCCCCAAGGCTTTCCAGGGACCCCAGGAGATGTGGGCCCCAAGGGTGAGAAGGTGAGTGTGGGTCCCCGTGTGGTGCCACCCGAGTGTGCCATGGGGCTGTGCGCCCTCTGAGTGACAGGCGTGTCTTGTATTCCAGGGGGACTCTGGGGTCGGGCCAAGAGGACCCCCAGGGCCCCAGGGGCCTCCGGGGCCACCAGGACCCCCCTTTAGACACGACAAGCTGGTGAGTCCTTCCTTGGCTGCCTCCAGGAGGTCCTGGGGTCCCAGGAGCACACCCTCCCAGAGAGGAGGACCAGCCCTGTCCTTGAGGCCTGGGGAGGGTGGGAGCCTCCCCCGCTGTGCTGGGAGCTCTGGGGGCTGGCAGAGGCTCTGCTCCTGCAGTGAACACCCCAGGGGTGGGGGCGGGGCTGGGGCAGGGCCTGAGCGGGGCGGGGCTGGGGCGGGGCTGGGAGAGGCCTGGCCTCTGTCTCCGTCTCAGGCCTCCGCCTGCTCTTCAGACCTTCATCGACATGGAGGGGTCCGGCTTCGGGGGCGACCCAGAGACCCTCAGAGTGAGTGTCGGTGCAGTGGGCGCTGCCCCACATCCCCAAGGCCCCCCAGCACGAGACCTCAGCAGGGACCCGGTGGGGCTGGGGTTGAGCAGGGAAGGCCTGTGCGAGCTGTGACCATCTGTGTCTCCCCATGTCCAGGGCCCGCGTGGCTTCCCCGGGCCCCCCGGCCCCCCGGGTGTCCCAGGCCTGCCGGGTGAGCCGGGCCGCTTCGGCCTGAACAGCTCGCACGCGCCAGGGCCTGCCGGTCTCCCCGGAGTGCCTGGGCGGGATGGGCCCCCCGGCGTTCCCGGCCCCCAGGTGAGTGCTCTCTCCCCCACACCACCCTGCCCCCGCCCTGAGTCTGGGGGGCGAGCCTGAGGGGCAGCCGTGCTTCTGGGGTGAGTGGTTCTCACGGTGGGCAGGAGGAGCCCGCGTGGCCAACTCGCCTCCACGGGGAGCCTCCCTCCAGCACCGGATGTGCCTGTCGTGGCTGGATCCCGTGAGCCAGCTCCGATGGCCTGGCCTCTCCCTCCACCGCGGGCCGTGGGCGTGTGATTGAGGGACACAATCCCTGGGGGTGCGTGCCCATGTCAGGGACGGCCCAAGATCCGTGAACCACCCATGTACGTGGGCTCAGCCCTGGGGCCTGACACGTGCGTGCGGTGCAGCCCAGCCCTGCGGCAGCTCCTTGGGGCAGAGAGCGGTACCAGGCTGCCTCTCAGAGTGAGGTCAGGAGACCCTGAGGGAGCCTGTGGCTGCCCACCCATGGCGGGGTCTTGCGGCCCCTCCACCCCCATTTGACTGACAACTAAAAAACCCAAAAAGCAAAAGAGAAACCAAGGCAAGGAAGGTGGAAGACCAGAGCTGGGCTCCTTTTTGGACAGTGTGGTCGGGGTCTCCCGTGGGCGGGGTCTGCCATGGGCCATTCCGTGTCCGGCTTTCTGGGGAGTCTGAGAGGCCAGGCAGTGAGCCACAGAACACACAGGAATGAGGGACCCACCTTCTGCATTTCCCTGCAGGGCCCCCCAGGCCCCCCAGGAAAAGATGGGCAGCCAGGACCGGCGGGACAGAAAGGCAGCCCCGTAAGTCACTGCCCACGTAGGGCTGGAAGCTGGAGCCACACTGGCGCAAGGCTGGGCCGAGGGCGGCCATGGGGCCTGGGGGAGGTCAGAGCCCTGGGCGGGGTCTCCGTGAAGAGGGAACGCGTGACTTGGGAAGCGATTTCGAGTCTGATTTTGGTCCCATCTTGGGGTGCTCTGAAGAGGCCAGTGTGGGGGCCCCAGCGGCCTGGCTGGGTCCTGACCTCACTGCGACCCTCCCTCTCCCCACAGGGCGACGTGGGCGCCCCAGGACCCAAGGTACGAACCAAGGCCTCCTGCTGCCCTCAAGTCCTCCCAGGGTGGGCGCTCCTGCTTGGTGGGCGTGCCCCAGGCAGGAGCGCTGACCGGGACCCCAGCCCTGCCCATCCACCTCCCACCCCCTGTTTGTCCCAGCAAAGGAGGGAGCCGGGCTGCCTGGGCCCAGGGTGGTCCTGAGCTGGGCTCCCAGCATCCTCAGGGCCCTGGACTCCAGGCTGCCCAGCAGGAAGCTCCAGGCCCACGCCCCCATCCCCCATGGGCCCAGGTCCTCTCGGGGGAGCATGGGGTCGGGGCTGCAGCCTGGCTGTACCTCTGGGGTCACGGCCCTGCTTGGAGACCCTCACTCAGCTCCTCCTGGGCCTGCTTAGTGGGGGGGGGGGCTCAGGGGATGAGACCCTGGGAAGGGGTAAGGGGCTGCCCTCCCTTGTGCCCAAGCACAGATGGTCCTGAGAGCCACCCCCAGGGTCCCAGCCCCTGCCAGGGGGACGGCCCACCTGGGTTACATCCAGGACACGGGGCCTCCCTTCCTCGGGCAGGGCTGGGTGGGCAGCAGCCGGAACCTTCCCCAGTGAGTCCACAGACTCGGGCCTGGGGGCTTCAGGGGGAAGGGGATGCTAGGGGTTACAAGAGGTGGTTGAGGAGTTTGGGACTGGAAGAAAGGGGGGGGGTGCTGGAGTTTTTCTGTTTTTCCTTAAAAGATGGGTGTAAGGTAAATACACATGTACACACACACGCAGATGTACACAAGTGCACGCATGCACACGAACACATGTGTGGACACACACATGCACACGCATGCTCCAGGATACCCAAGAGAAGTGTCTTGAGGGGTTTAAAAGGCAACAGAAAGCCAAGAGTGGGAGGTGACGAGGTGGTAGGAGAGGAGGGTAGGACACGGTGTGGGGGAGGAGGTGGGAGACGAGGGTGGGTCACGGTGTGGGGGTGGAGGTGGGAGACGAGGGTGGGTCACAGTGTAGGCCTGAGCAGTGGCTTCCATTACTGGAGATGCTGACGCCCACGGAAGACACGTGGAGCCCACGTGCCGCGAGGGGGATCCCAGACCCCAAAGCAGAGTCAGAAACTGAGTGAAAAATGGGGAAGGATGGGTTAGAAAGATGCACATTCCTTTATAAGCTTTTTAAAGGTCAAAAATAGGTGAATTTTTAATAAGAGAGAGCCGTACAAAATACCAGGATAGACATGACACAAAGATGTGAGACACGGAGTTTAAAACCCAGAGAGTGAAACATAGGGTCCCAGTAAAATTAGACCTTGTTCAAAGTAGGTCTAATGTTCAAAATGTTAACTGCTCAAAAAACAAGGAAGACTTCCAGTGGGGTTCACACATGTTGGGGCCCACAGTAGTTAATGCACAGTGAGTCGGGTTCACACAGTAAGTGGGTTAACATGACAGGAAGTGGTCCCTGGAGGCTGGGAGCAGGAAGGAGGGTGGGGGCCGCGTCAGCCCTGGTGAGGGTCTGAGATCTTGGCCTACAGGGGGTGGTGGGTCAGCAGGTCACACTCGGGGTGTCCCCCACCTCTGCCTTCCACTGTCTCCCAAGACCAGCAGAGGACTGTGGGTATCGTTGGCAGAGGGCTGGGAGGTTGAATGGCCTGGGGTAAGGGAAACTGGGCCGAGCCAGCAGCTGACCCCGGGGACTGACCCCGTGTGGAGCCGAGCCCTCGGGCCGGGCCTTCCTGTCATGCCCCAACCCCCCATCCCCCTCCCTGCTCACACTCCAAGCCCCTAGCCCCGCCCTGCGTCCCACACTGGGTGCCCTGGCCCCTGCTTCGCTCACGCTCTGAACGCCCACCAAACCTACCCACTCGGGCGGTGGCCAGAGCTGCCCTCAGCTGCCTCTCCTCTCCTCCCTGCCTCACCCCTCCAGCTGCCCGCCCTCCCTCACCTGCTCCACCTGCTCCTGGCTGCCCGGTGCCCGCCGGCCGGGGGCTGGGCCCGAGGTAACGCGGTGTGTTGTGCAGCATGCTGGTGTGGTGCTCGCGTCCCCCAGCCCCACGCAGGCTCGCAGCTCTGGCCCCCGTGGGACGGTCAGGGCCCCGTGCGGTCTCAGCTTTGCAGGCCGCTCAGTGCTTGGGCCTTGGGTTTTCTGAGGCATCCTGAGAACACGGCCGTGGCCGCATCCGGTGCATGGCCAACTGGGCAGCCGGAGCCTGAGGGCAGTTATGACCTCCTCTCTCCTCCCATGCAGGGAAGCAAGGGGGACCCTGGCCCCGTGGGTTTCCCCGGCGAGAGTGGCGTAGCAGGAGCCCCTGGGCCAGCTGGACCCCAAGGACCCCCTGGGCCCCCGGGCCCCCCCGGGCCACCAGGACCAGGACTTGCTGCTGGATTTGTGAGTCTTCTCCCCACCCCCCGGACCCCAGAAAACCTGCTCTGCCGCCCCGTGCTGCCTCCCCACCCTGGTGTCCCACCAGAGGGCATGTGGGTACCAGCCCTGCTGGTGGGTGCAGGACGGGCTGGCCTGGAGCTGGACATGGGCCTATGCCCCACTGCCCAGGGACGCTCCAGAGACCACACGCCTGGGCCATCCCCACCACGCACATGATGGCAAGGCTGCTGGGGGGTGGGGGGCCTGGTGAGCCGCACCCAGCTCGTGCTCAGACCACGAGCAGTACGGAGCGCGGGACGGGTGTCCGCAGGCCGGGGTCCCGGCCTCAGCCTGTGTAGGGCAGCTGCTTCCCTCGGGTAGGAGCGCAGGCCAAGTGCCCCTCGTCTGTCTCCCCCAGGAGGACATGGAAGGCTCGGGGGGACCCTTCTGGCCGGCGGCCCGAGGCGTCGAAGGGCTGCAGGTACCTACGCCCAGGGCCTGGGGCAGAGGGGAACCTGTGACTGTTGGGAAGTCCCAGGAGGTCAACCTGGTCTCTGAAGTGGGGGCGCCATGGCGGCCAGGCTCAGGGGCACTGCGCCTTCAGTGTGTTCTGTGGCTCTGCGTGCAGGACGCAGCAAATGCACGGCCTGACAGGTTTGTGGAAGGCGCTCGTCTTCATTCTGTCGTCCGTGAGGCTTTTGGGGACCCCTGGTGTTTGGGCAGAGGCGAGGAGGAGGCGTTCATGGTGGAGCTCCCACCTGTGCTGCTGGCAACAGAGGCCTGTGGGAGAGCAGAAGTCAGCGTGGCCCGTGCTTGGACACGGCAGATGTGCGGCCAGCTCCAGGGGCCCCAAGTGGGAGCACACACCCACAGCTTTGAACCCCAGCATCCTGGCCCGGCAGCGACTCAGCTGCTGCGGGCGTGGGACCGGGTGGCTTCCTTGTTTGGAGAACTTGAACGCTGACACAAGCCGTAGCCAGCAGGGGGTCTCACACCCGGCCCAGCGCTTTCTCCGCCTCTGCACCAAACCCTGCTGCAGCCAGCACTGAGGTGGGCAAAGAACGAGGCCCCTGGGCCAGGGTGGGACGATCTGGGCCAGAACCCCACACAAGCGCCAAGGGCAGCGCCCATGGACCAGCCACACCACCCTGGGGCAGCCACATCGCCCTGGGGCAGCCACACCACCCTGGGGCAGCCACACCAGCCTGGGGCAGCCACACCAGCCTGGGGGCAGCCACATCACGCTGGGGCAGCCACACCACCCTGGGGCAGCCACACCAGCCCGGGGCAGCCACACCAGCCTGGGGGCAGCCACACCAGCCTGGGGCAGCCACACCAGCCTGGGGCAGCCACATCACCCTGGGGCAGCCACACCACCCTGGGGCAGCCAGCAGCACACTGCCGTGCGGGGGCCTTGGGTGTTCAGTGAGGTGCAGTCCTGTGTGTGGGCCGGGCTCGTGGGCGACTCTGCGGACGGACCCCGTACCCTGCTTGTGGGATTCCAGGCTGCGCTGGCTCTCTCAGGGAAACCTGCGTTCCCTCCTGTGCCCAGTGGGGCTGTGACTCCGGGGAGGGCTGATTTTCTCGTGGGATACAGCGCCTTCCAGCAGGGCTGGTTGCACTAACACCTCATTCCACTGTCTGGCAGGGACCACCTGGACCCCCAGGACTCAAGGTCAGTGAGCGAGACGCCCGGTCTCCATGGTTTTTGAGCACGGGAGTAGCGCAGTGCAACCTGGGAGTTGTGTGAAATCAAAGCTTGGTGGGATGACCACACCCAGTCCTTAGCTGGGGGTGGGGCTGCGCCCCCTCTTCCAGTGTGAATCATGGGCTCTGGGCAGGGGATGCACCCCGACCTCTCTGTGGCCCATGCCACCCCCCAGGCGAGTGGACCAGGGCGGGGGGACCACCCAGGACTCTGCTACTGGGCGTGAGCTCGGGCCCCAGGCCCGCGGGGTCTGACTCTGGTCCAGGCAGTGTCTCCAGCGGCCCCTGGGGTGGCACAGACCCCTCGGGGGTGTCGAAAGCCGAGGTCTCAGAGGGTGCTTGGCAGCTGGGAGATGGCTGAACTGCCGGCTTCTCAGAGCAGCACCTGTCTCGGCGGTCAGACCCCAGACCCCAGCACCTCTGTTCAGGCCACGCCACGCCCCTCATAGTCTCCATCCATCTAGGGGGACCCTGGAACGGCTGGGACACCTGGAGCCAAGGTAAGCACCTGTGTCAGGCTTGGGAAATGGGATCCTGGGAGAGGGGCAGGAAAGGCCTCAGCACAGGCCGAAGCCCCTCTAAGCCCCCATAAAGGGGACGCCAGCGGGTCCCAGGGGCCGGCCCTGGGCACCGAGGGTCAGGTCCACCAGCCCAGGGTCGGGACCATCTCGTCCTCACTCTTTTCTTGACCTGCCTGTGTTGGGTGATTCCCAGAGCGCCCCAGCTCCCCCAGCCCTTGCTGAGTCCTGAGTGAATCACTCAGGCCCACCTGACTGCCCAGGCCACCTCTGGCCCCTCCCACCTCTCCCCATCACCTGCCCACAGGCCCCAGCAGGCTGAGCCAGGGACCAGCAGAAACCTGGGCCGGGGCCACGTCCGTGGACACCAGGGCTGCTTCCTGGGGCCACGCCGCTGACGCTGCTTCCTGTGTCTGCTCCAGGGAGAAGTTGGCGCTGACGGAGCCCCCGGCTTCCCAGGCCTCCCTGGGAGAGAGGGCGTTGCTGGGCCCCCGGTGAGCAGCTGCAGTGAGGCCGGAGACCCCAGAAGGACCACTGAGGAGGAACCTGCGGTCTCCCGAGCCTGTGCCCGCCCAGGGAGCGGAACTGGAGTCAGGCCAGGGACCCCAGTGGCCGCCTCCCCACCCCCACCCCTTCCCCCCCACCTCCACTTCTCCTTTCAAAGCAGTCCCTGGGTCTGGGGTCTCCCAGGAGGGGGCTCTGTCTCCATATCTGACAAACCATTTCTGTCTGCAGGGACCCAAAGGAGAAAAGGGGAGCCAGGGAGAAAAAGTGAGTGGGGGGCTGGGGGGAGGGGACTGGGGAGAAAGTAGGGGGAGGGGAGGGGCTGGGAGGAGAGAGGAGCTGGAGGGCTGTGAGTTTGGGGCGTGTTGGAGGGAGTGTGAACATCCTGGGGGTGACAGTGGCTGGGACGTCCCTGCACGGCTGGGCCTCAGGGCTCCCCTCGGATCCATACCCTGCCTGCCACCCGCCACCACTCGGAGCCTGGCACCGAGACCTTCAAGTCAGCGGTGGCTCCAGGCTGGGGTGCAGCATGGGGGGGGTGGTCCCTGATGGGAGCGAGGGTCTGCTGGGTGCTGTAGCGGCCCTGGGGCCTCCTCACCCGTGGGCTCTGGGGCTGGGCCAGAGCAGCGGTGACCAAGTGCCTTGTCTTCCAGGGAGACCCAGGGAAGGATGGAGTGGGGCAGCCCGGCCTGCCCGGGCCCCCTGGGCCCCCGGGGCCTGTGGTCTACGTGTCGCAGCAGGATGTAAGGACATGGGCTGGGCACCGAGGCGGGGGCGTCCCTCAACCATGCAGCCCCCAGGGGCGCGGGCAGTCTGACTGCTGGCTTCATCACAAGAGGCTACCACATGCCGCCTCTTGGGGACACGGCGTGGTGTGGACCTGCGTCTCAGGTTATGGGCTGTCCTGAGCTCCGGGCCCCCAGGAAGGGGCTCAGCCGCCACCTGCTGGGACCTCCCCTGGCCACTGCTTTGTGGATGTCGGGCAGCAGGACTTGGGTTCGGTTTTAAACGATTTTCTCTTCCTTTTTGCTGCTGGTTTTCTGCCGTCAGGGAGCAGTGGTGAGCGGGCCGGGACCGGAGGTGCGTGCCCCCTGCTCCCGAGACACCCCGGGGTCGGGCGGCTGGGCGGTGCCTGGTGCTCCCTGAGGGCCCAGTGACCCCTGACTGACACGTCCCTCTTTCCACAGGGCCGCCCCGGCTTTGCAGGCTTCCCTGTAAGCAGCCCTGACCAGTGGGGTGGCTGGGAGAGGCCGCCTGTGTCCCCACAGAGCAGCCACATGAAGCTGGGCAGGGCTTAACCGCGGGACGTTGGTGGGCAGCCCTGGGGCTCAGCAGAAGCTGGGGTCTCCAGTGGGGCGCAGCCCTGTGCTGCGATTGGTCAACACCCACAAGTGGGGCGCAGCCCTGTGCTGTGATTGGTCAGCACCCACAAGTGGGGTGCGGCCCTGTGCTGCGATTGGTCAAGATCTGTAGGCCAGGGTGTTACCAGGAAGCTCCCCGAGGAGGGTGTGCGATCACCAGGCCCCTGGTCGGGAGTGCCAGGCCAGGCAGGCCCCTCAGCCTACCTGGTCTCCACTGCAGGGACCTGCTGGGCCGAAAGGTGACCTGGGCTCCAAAGGCGAGCAAGGCCTCCCGGGACCCAAGGTGAGTGCTAGGGCGGGCTGGGGTGAGCCAGGCTCCATGGCTTCCCCACCTGCGCAGGGCACCGCTGCTCTTTTAGCTCAAACCCCAGGGGACCCGAGGCACATCAGTCCCCATCTGTCCCGGCCCCCGGACCTGTCACCCGCATGGAGCCGTGACCAGAGCGGGTGACCGTCCCAACGGGCCTGTGCCCCACAGGGGCCCCTTGGGAGGGGCATGGACCCCCCATTTCTGTCTCCAGGGTCCTGTGGGGGGTCCTTTGTGGGAGGGGCATCTTGCTGCCTGACCCCCGCTGGGACCCCCACCCCTGCCGTTCCAGGGTGAGAAGGGGGAACCTGGCAGCATCGTCAGCCCCGACGGCCGAGCCCTGGCCCCCACCCAGAAAGGAGCCAAGGTGAGGGCTGTAGCCCCTTGTCCGCCGGGGCGTGGGGAGTCTGGGAGCCTTGGAGATGGGCCTAGTTCCTCTCCCGAGTGGGTTCTGGAACCTTCTACATGTAGCCTGGGTTCTATCGCCCTTCTCTGCCCACCTCTGATAGCTGCACCCAGTGAGCCTCCACCCCCAGAGCCCACTCTGGGAGGTGGAGGGACTGGGGGCCACGCTCCTGCGCTAGCTCCTCTGCCGGGACTGGGCCCTCCTGTGCCAGAAGGGGCCCCACCCTGCTGCATCTGAGAAGGCCCCGGATGGCCTAGCCAGGATGTCACAGGGCAGGGCCCCACGCAGCCCATCCGTGCGCTCACCTAGACTCATCCCGGGCCCAGAACCTTCCCCTGCAGGCGTGTCCTGCGTCCCCTGGGGTGGCGGCCAGCGGGGGCTGGGCTGCGGCTGCCTGACCCTGCCTCCTGTTTCCCGTTCAGGGCGAGCCGGGCTTCCGAGGACCCCCGGTGAGTGGGACTCACTTCCTTTGTGCACCGGGTGCTGTGGTTGCCTTGGACACATGTGGGGCTGGCTGTGGGGGCCAGCAGCACGGGGGCTTCTCCCTGTGTGGCTTCGGACCCCCACCCAGACTCAGCGGGGCAGGGCGGGGGCCCCCACGGCCTCTGCTCACCCCCAGGCTCTCCCTCCCTGCAGGGCCCGTACGGACGTCCTGGGCACAAGGGCGAGATCGGCTTCCCTGGGCGGCCGGTGAGGACGGGGGTGTCTGGCAGGACCTGGTGGGTAGAGAGGGCCCAAGGCGGGGCAGCTCTCTTCCCCGTGTGGCAGAAGGGACATTCTGGGCCTTCCAGGCAGGAGGGGCCGTACCCCGGAGGAGGCTGGGTGGGGACAGGAGCCATGGGACCAGCCCCCTCCCCCCGAGCAGGGCTGGAGCAGGCTGGTTAGGAGCCTCCAAGGGCAGGCGCTGGGGACCCCAACCCCTCCCGCCCCTGTGCTGTGTCGCAGGGCCGCCCCGGGATGAATGGACTGAAAGGAGAGAAGGGGGAGCCGGGGGACGTCAGCCTCGGATTTGGCATGAGGGTGAGTGTCCCGTGGGGGACGGGCAGGGGGCGGGGACACCGCGGGCCCGGGTCCTGCAGCTCATCTGTGCAGGGCTGCTTCCGTGTGACCACGCCCTGCTGGCCCTGACACACTCACACGTGGGGGTGCACACAGCACACACACACCTCTGCATGCTTGTGTATGTGCCTTCATAGATGTGGCAACACGCCTCTGCACACACAGGTGTACGCACTGGTGTCTGTGTGCACACCTGCTCACGTGCGCACCCACACAAAGCCCCAGCCCCCAGGACCTGAGGACCTGGGCGTGCCCCTCCACGGCGCCTCCCATCATGGCTCCCGTCATACCCAGCAGTGACTGCTGCCTCGTGAGCCCCGAGTTTGTTCTCGAGACGCGGTGGGGCCAGGCCTTCCCTGAGGCTGTGCCATGGAGCATGAGAAGACGCACGGCCCCACGGGGGCGGCTGCTCTGGCTGTCCCTGAGGTCCCACCCTCCCCCAGGCGCAGGACGGGCGGGAGGCCTGTTCCGGCCAGCCGGACATGCCGGCGTGAGGGAGGCCCGTTCTGGCTCACGGCCTTCAGGGCAGTGCTTCTCACGAGGTTTGCCCCTCCCATGAGCAAACCCACCAGAGCCCCGTGATGCTTCCCACGCTAAGGCCTCTTAACTGGGCGATGTCGCCTCGGGCGCAGTCATCACGGGGGTCCAGGTGCTCAGCTCCCACCCGAGGGCAGGAGAGCCTCGCCGTGCCCTCTGGGAGCCAGGGACCCTGTGCTCTGATCCTGTCATGAATGACTGGCTCTGTGACCTGCTGATGTCCATTGATGCCCCACTCAGCGCTCTCTGTCCACCACGCAGGGAATGCCCGGCCCCCCAGGGCCCCCAGGGCCCCCAGGCCCCCCCGGGACGCCCGTCTATGACAGCAACGTGAGTCACCCGTGTTTCACGCCCCCTCTTGGGAGCCCCGCCTTCCTCTCCCCATCTTGGCCTCTGCATCCCCAGGGCCTCTGGGCTGCATCTGGGACAGTGGGCAGGCAAGCTCTCGGGCTGCAGCCAGTTCAGGCTGCAATGATGAGGACTCCTACATGCCTGAGCCTGGAGGGGGCTGGGTGGGTGCCCCCATTTTACCAGGCCCAGGGAGGTGGGGTGACCCTGAAGGGCAAATGTGTCAGGACCAGGACTCTCGACCACAAGTCTGTATCTCCTACCTCCACCCCATCTCTCTGGAAGGGGTGCCAGGCCCCTGGTCTGTCTGGGGAGGGGGTGCCAGGCCCCCAGTCTGGGGAGGGGGTGCCAGGCTTCCGGTCTGGGGAGGGGGTACCAGGCCTCCGATCTGAGGAGGGGATGCCAGGCCCCCAGTCTGTCTGGGGAGGGGGTACCAGGCCCCCAGTCTGGGGAGGGGGTGCCAGGCCTCCGATCTGAGGAGGGGTGCTAGGCCCCCAGTCTGCACCCCCAGTCCGGGGAGGGCACCTTGGGGCCTTGCAGAGGTGGTCGGAGCTTCCGGGCTGGGCCTGGTGGCTGTGGCCCTCAGCACTCTTTCTCTGCAGGCGTTTGTTGAGTCTGGCCGCCCCGGACCCCCAGGACTGCCAGGTGAGGCTCCTGTGGGGATGCGTGCCCCAGGGTGGGGACGAGCAGCCCCCGCACCTCAGCCTGTGCTGAGCTGGGTGCTGGCCCTTGAGTGCCCTGCCCGTCCGTCTCACCCACCCTGGCCAGGCAGGACCTGATGCCCCGAGCAGGGGTGGCAGCAGCCCCCTCCTCCCTAGGCCGCTCTGCCCACCACGTCCGTCTGACACCTCTCCCTGGTCTTCACAGCGCCTCTGGAGTCAGGAGCATGTGGGGGGCGGGGCCCTGGTTGAGCACCCCACAAAGGGCAGGGGTCTCTTCCTGCAGGGCTCCAAGGACCTTCGGGACCAAAGGGTGACAAAGGAGAAGTGGGCCCCCCGGGACCAGCAGGTGAGCTGTCGGCGTGGCCCCAGACCCTCCCTCCGGAGGGAGGCAGCCCCTGCTTGGTTCATGGAACCCTGATGACACCTGGATGTGAACACCTGGTCAGCCTCCCAGCCACAGGCCCAGGCTGGGCAGAACCTGCAGGATGTCCCATCATGCCCTGGGGGGAGGGCCATGACTACCCCTCCACAGCCCAGGGCCGGGCCCTGCTGGGCAGCACCCCTGTGGGCTGGTCCCAAGGGGCATGGGTGGCCAAGGGTCAGCAGCCATGGCCCCTGTGTCCAGGGCATCACCAGGGGCTATGCCCACCCAACATGGACTCTGTGCTGAATTCCGCGGCCTGAGGCGACCGGCCTGCCGGCTGGTGGGAAGCTTGCCCCGGCTGCCGACCCTGTGGTTGCCTGTTCCAGGCGGGCAGTGGCGGCGCTGCCCTGAGACCCCAGCCCGGTCTCTTCCCCCTCCCCCCCCCGCAGGGCAGTTCCCGTCCGACCTCCTCCGCCTGGGAGCTGAGATGAAGGTGGGTGGCGTTGCAGTCCAGCCTGGGGAGGGGAGGGAGGCTCCTGAGGTCCCTGGCGGGCAGCTGGCGTCCTTGGTGCAGAGGGCTTTGCCTGTCCCAGCCACCTTCCTCCTGATGTGGGCTGCAGAGCCCCATCCTGCAGGGTGGGAAGCCCGGGCCATCTCTGACCAGCATTTCACCCACAGGGCGAGAAGGGGGACCGAGGGGACGCTGGACAGAAAGGCGAGAGGGGCGACCCTGGGACTGGCGGCTTCTTTGGCTCCAGTGTGCCCGGCCCTCCTGGTCCCCCCGGCCCACCAGGCTACCCTGGGATTCCGGTAAGTCCGGTCCAGCCAGCCTGAAGGTGCCGTGGACGGCCCTGGAGCTCCACCGCCCCTCGCAGTCCCCTGGCTTTGCCCCTGGGATGGGAACTCCAGGGAGCCATGGCTCCATGTGTGCCTGGGGCACAGGACAGGTGGGGCACTCGTTGGGGGCACCTTGGCTCCATGGTGAGGGGCGATGGTGTGGACTGGGCCAGGTTTCCCAGGCAAGGAGGTGACCCGTGGCTCGGAGGCCTCGTCCACTGTGTGCCTGTCCCCGCTCTGGGGACCTGTGTCACGATGAAGCTGGTTTTGTTGTTGTCCTTAGGGTCCCAAGGGGGATAGCATTCGGGGCCAGCCCGGCCCCCCTGGACCTCAGGGACCCCCTGGCATCGGCTATGAGGGACGCCAGGGCCCTCCTGGGCCCCCAGGACCGCCCGGGCCCCCTTCGTTCCCTGGCCCTCACAGGCACAGTAAGTCTACAGGACCGGCTGGTGGCCTCCCCCCAGCACCTGTGTGGCCCTGTGGTCCCATCCCAGTTTCTCTCCTGTAGCTGTCAGCATTCCTGGCCCACCAGGCCCACCCGGTCCCCCAGGACCCCCTGGAACCCTGGGCGCCTCCTCAGGCGTAAGTATCCTGGCAGCAGCCAGGCCCCCACTCCCTGTGCCCCCAGACACGTCCTGTCCAGCTGGGGGCCGCGTGAGCTCTGGTGTCCACAGTGGATGTGGGCTGGGGGTGGCCAGGTCCCAGGGCTCAAGCACCTCGAACCTCTGCCCCCGACTTGCCCAGGGCAGCCCCAGAGAGGGCCCCCAGTCACGGCAGGCCATGCCAGGCAGCGGGGCCCACGCCGGGTTTGGGTTCGGCAGGTGAGGGTCTGGGCCACCTACCAGACCCTGCTGGACAAGGTCCACGAGGTGCCCGAGGGCTGGCTCCTCTTCGTGGCTGAGAGGGAGGAGCTGTACGTCCGCGTCCGCAACGGGTTCCGGAAGGTGCTGGTGAGTCCCTGCAGCGCCGGCCCCTTGGCACGCCCGCTGGGCTTTCAGAGAAGCTGGGGGCGGCCCAGGGCCTGCCCTGCGCGCACGGTGACATCACATGTAGGGGGGCTGCCACGGACATTCACCCAGGCACCACCCACACCCGCGCGGCAAGGCCGCTGGCACCCAGGTGGCCCCTCTGCTCAGCACCTGCCCACTGCCACAGGTCGTGTCCTCAGCACCGGGGGATGCACCGTGGCTGCTCTGTGCAGGTCCTGGATGCACACTGGGGGCCTCTCCCCGTGGTCGGCCCTCCCTGCACCCCCAGGATCTGCCATGGGGACCCCTAGGGGAAGGGCCTCCTTTAGGTGGCAAACGTGACGGGCGAGGCCTAAAACGGCCATCACGCCCTCAGGTGCCTCCATCAGCACCCAGAACCCCGAGTTGATTCAAGTTGAGCTCCCTGCTATCGCCGTCCCCTCACCAGCCCCTGGGGCCTGACCAGCCCCTGCTGTGCTGACACGAAGTGCCGGGCCCTTCATCTGGCAGGGCAGGCTGCCTGCCCTGGCTCCGGGGCTCCTTCGGGGGGAGGCCTGGGTGTCTGGGGGCCAGCCCAGGCCAGAGCTTGCTGGAGTGACCCCTGCTCTTTCCTTCCAGCTGGAGGCCCGGACGCCTCTCCCGCGAGGGACGGTAAGGAGTGCTTTGTGTTGGGACATCTGAGACAGGGACAGCCAGGACACGGGTGGGGCGTGCTGGAGCCCAGGGTGTGGGACCCAGGTCAGTCCACGAGGGAGGAGCCGGGGTCACCAGGACAGGCAGGCTCCTCCCTCTCAGCCGGCTACCGCCCAACCAGGGCGTCCACCACCCTCCCCGGGCTCCACGCACCCTGGACCCAAGTCTTGGACCCCTGGCCTGCGGGCATCAGCACATCCCTGGGTGGACGGTGCTGCTCCCTTGCTTTGAAATCCTGGCAGGAGCAGCGCAGGAGGGAATAGGGCTCACTTCGGGGATTATGCTGGAAGTTAACGGCCCAAGACCCGGTGGCTGCGAGCAGCAGGCAGAGGCGGATGTGGGCGGCGTGCTCCGCCTCTTCAGCCATGCTCTCCTGCCATGGCCAGCCATGGTTCAGTCGTGGGGCTCCAGCTAGCAACCCCCAACCCACGCCAAGCCCCCCTTCAGACGCAGGGGCAAGTCACCCTCTGATCCAGGGCCATGGGCACTCACACGTCAGCTGCTAACACGAGACTCGGTTCAAACCGGACACACCAGGCGGGTGGTTCGCCGGGTGCAGCAGCAGATGGAGGGAGACATCCACATGTCCCTTAGAGCTGTCTGCGCAGGGGGCCCCTGGGGGCGGGAGCCCGGTCAGTGCCGAGTCGGGGCTCCATGCAGTCACGGCCCCCGGGACACGCTGTGCCAAGGCAGACGGCCCAGCAGCAGGCGGGGGCTGGGGTTTGGACCGGATGGAGCAGGAGCACAGGACCTGAGACGTTGCTGCTGCTGGTAGCAGGAGCCTTGGGATAGGCAACAGAGTGCAGGCAGCAGGAGGCCTGGGCCAGCGGGGTCAGGGGCCATGAGGGTGTCCCCACGCACCCCAGGGGCTGGGGACAGCACCCCTTCCTACAACAGCCCCACGGAGCGCAGGTGGAGGTGGCGTCCCGGGCGGGCAGCCTTGCCCACGGGCACCCTGGTCTCTCCACTCACAGGACAACGAAGTGGCCGCCCTGCAGCCCCCCGTGGTACAGCTGCAGGAGGGCAACCCCTACCCCCGTCGGGAGCACTCCTACTCCACTGTGCGGCCCTGGCGGGCAGATGACATCCTGGCCAACCCCCCACGCCTGCTGGACCCTAAGCCCTACCCCGGTGCCCCACACCACGGCGCCTACACACACCTCCAGCCCGCCCGCCCCACGCCCTTGCCCGTCCACCTCCACCAGGACTTCCGGCCGGTGGTGAGTGCCCCTCAGCCCTAGCAGTGGCTGTCAGTCCAGCCCAGCACCTGTCACTGTGGCCGAGTAGCCAGTCTGCTCGGGTCTTGGAGGCCACGGGACAGCAGAGGTGACAGCGCTGGGCCTGGAGCCCTGGTGGACCCTCAGCTGCTCACAGGGCAGGGTGGGGGGAGCACACTGTTGGGCCACCCCCGGGTGGGTGCACAGCGCCCGAAATCCCCCCTGCTGCTGAGGCTGAGGGGCCTGGCCAGCGGGGGCCCGGGCTTGGCTCTGACAGGCGGCGCGTTTCCCCTCAGCTCCACCTGGTGGCGCTCAACAGCCCGCTGTCGGGCGGCATGCGGGGCATCCGCGGGGCCGACTTCCAGTGCTTCCAGCAGGCGCGGGCCGTGGGGCTGGCCGGCACCTTCCGCGCCTTCCTGTCCTCGCGCCTGCAGGACCTGTACAGCATTGTGCGCCGCGCCGACCGCGGGGCGCTGCCCGTAGTCAACCTCAAGGTGCGTGGGCTGTCCCGGGGACCGGGCGTCCTGTGCCCGCCCCCTGGCCAGTCACGAGCCCCACCCATGTGTCCCCAGGACGAGGAGCTGTCCCCCAGCTGGGAGGCCCTGTTCTCAGGCACCCAGGGCCAGCTGAGGCCGGGAGCCCGCATCTTCTCCTTCGACGGCAGGGACGTCCTGCGGCACCCAGCCTGGTGGGTCATTCCCCCTCCCCCTCTCCCAGACCCCCAGCAGAAGGTGTCCTGTGACTTCAGGGTGGCCCCCGAGGCTGTGGCTTGGCGCTGTGCTCGCCCCATGCCCAGCCCAGGCATGGCCGAGTCTGCCCCTGGCCTGGGCCGATGGTCTTGCATTGACAACGGCCCAGGGGCCTGTGCCTGAAGTGGACAGGCGAGCTCCAGTGCACCTGGGCGCCTCTGCCCAGCCTCCTGCTCTCAGGAGCGCCTGGGGAGGACAGGTGCAGCCCAGGGGCCGTCCTGGGTGGGACCCCAGCTGCAGCCCTCTTCACCGCCCAAACGGGCCCAGGCTGAACCCCAACACCCCCTCCCTCCCACCAGCAGCAGGGGTGGACGGTGCTGTCCACCCTCACGCCCCCCAAGCTTCCTGCTGCCACCTACTCTGTCCCCGGCAGGGGGTGCTCTGCCCCAGTTGTTTCTGGGGGTGCCTGACGGCCAGCTGAATCTCACAGGCCCCAGAAGAGCGTGTGGCACGGCTCGGACCCCAGCGGGCGCAGGCTGACCGACAGCTACTGCGAGACGTGGCGGACAGAAGCGCCGACGGCCACAGGCCAGGCCTCGTCGCTGCTGGCGGGCAGACTGCTGGAGCAGACGGCCGCGAGCTGCCACCACGCCTACATCGTCCTCTGCATCGAGAACAGCTTCATGACCTCCTCCAAGTAGGGCCGAGCTGGGACGGCCGAGGCACGCACAGGTGGCCGTGGACAGCAGGCAGGGGCAGGGGGCCGCCGGCGCCCCGGAGACCGTTCCTGTGTGGTTCACGTTTCATGTAATCCTCAAGAAATAAAAGGAAGCCAAAGAGTGTATTTTTCAAAAAGTTTAAGACACCAAGCCTGATGAACACTTTCATCCTGCCCCGGTGCCCTGCCCAGCCCCCCACCCAAACCACCATGGCTCCCCCAGCGCCAGGCCAGCACCAGGCGGCACCCGGGACAGCTCCCACACAGAGGTGGGGGCACGCCACCTCACCCCTGCAGCGGCCCCAGCGGGAACGGGTCCCCAAGCTCGGCACCCCCACAGCTGAGCTGGGCTCTTCCCAGATGCCGCTGGGACTCCCTGACACCAGGGCCCCACGCGTGACACAAGGTCACGTCCAGAGCACAGCGTGACCCAGAAACCCCGACCCCACGCCCAGCGCCCCTCTCCCCAGGAGCCCGGGCTGCTCCGTGATGGGCTGCGGAGCCTGCGGAAGTGCTGGCTTTGTAACCGTGGGATGTGACGCTGTCCCAGACGGGCGCTGAATAAACCCACCTTGCCCGGGACCTGGGCCTGCAGGCCTCACTGTCGGAGCCTCGTCCCCTGCATGGAGGCACAGGTGGCCGCCCGCCTGCCCGCCCGCAGCTCACACTGCCTGGGTGTTCCCCACAGCAGGCTCGGGAAGACTGGACCCCAAGGAGCCACTCAGCACACACGGGGCGGGGCCTGCTTCCGGGAAGGCTTCATCAGAGGCCCCAGCCCGAGTGCAGAACTCGCCCCCTGCCCTGGTAGCTGGCTCGGAGCCAGCGCAGGCCCAGGTCGGGGGCTGGGGTGCAGATGCTGAAGGAAGGGGGGGCGGGGTACCAGGCAGAGCCCAGCACACAGGGTCCTGGGCGGGCAGGGGGCTGGTGTGGGGGGTCCTGCTCCACCCCCGAGGGCTGCTCTCCTGCGATCCCAGCCCCTGCCCCAAGTGACCATGGGCGGCTGTGACTTGGGGTCCCTGGCCCATGCCCCCAGCACCAGTCACCCAAGGGTCCCTAGGCACAGCTCCAGAGCCCCTCCCCAGGCAGGCCTTCTCTGTCCTGAGGGGCCCCAGGGGTCCCGGGATGGAGCCAGGCGGGCACCTGCCCCCCCCCCCAGGACCACGGCCTGTGTGCCACATGGGATGAGCACTGCCAATGCAGCCGGCTCCACCCTCGGGCACGGAGGCTCCTCCCAGCGCTGACCAGTAGGGCCGGCTCATCCGCAGGCCTCTGGGGCTGGACCCCTCCGCAACGGAGGAAAGGAAGCGCGGGGGCCCAGCGCAGCCCGGGCGGGCAGGGGCGTCCAGAGCCGCTGCTCTCACACACCACGCGGGAGCTGAATGTGGTTCCTCGTTTTATGTCGATTAAAAAAGATGGCAGCACTGTTCAAAAAGGAAGCACCTCGGAGGACAGCATCACAGTTTACCCAGGGGTCTGTGGGCCGTGGGCCCTCCCCGGCAGGCATCTGGTCACCGTGGCAGCCCCCAGCCCCAGACGGGAAGGAGACTGGGGGACACAGGAAGCCACTAAGTGCTCCTGGTCCGGGCTGCACGGCCAGCAGCTGCCCTGGGCGCCCGCCACAGCCGGCCAGGGCCGCGCGAGCAGCGCGGGCACGCAGTCACGCAGTCACATCCGAGAGCGGACCTGGACGGCGCCGGCTGGGGCAGGTCCCGTCTGCGCTGCCGGCACACGGGCGGGTCAGGCCTTGGCCTCGGGCCCCGGGGCCTGCACACCGTCCTCCCCGCGGTCGCCCGGGAGCAGCGGAGGGGCTGAGCCCTGCAGATCTCCCAGGGCCGTGTCCTGCACGCACAGCGCCTGCGCAGTCCTCTCCGGGGTCCGCAGCGCCTCCACGCACAGCGCCTGCGCACTCTGCTCCTCGGGGCTCCGCAGCTCCTGAGTCACGGCGGGTACCCGCTGGCCACGGCGGTGCCAGAAGTGCCTCAGGCCATCCATGACGGCCCCCAAGACGTAGAGGGCGGACAGCACCAGGAAGTACATGAAGTAGACGAAGAACTGGAACAGAGGAACAGACGGGCGCAGGGGCGCGGGCTGGGGTGCGGCCGGCTCCCGGCACCCCGCGCCGCAGCTCCCCCAGTGCCCATCCGCGCCTCCTGTCGGTCACTGGTCTCCGCCCGGGGCGTGTCCTCCGCCAGGGCGACCGCTGGCAGCCGCTGAGTCCCTGGACCGCCGAGAGCTGGAGGAGTGGGACCCTGGGGGGGCTGCTCCCTGCACCCACCCACAGCCTGAGACCCGCAGCCCGGCGCTAGCTGTGGCGGAAGCGGAACAGCAAGGACAGACGTCTCCGAGTCAGGACGCGGACACCGCCCGCACCCGCCGCCTCCCAGGCCCCGGTCAGCTCTGCGCCCACGTGGCCGGAGGGCCCCTCCTAGGACGGCGAGCTCTGCCGCCCGCACCCACCCTGTCCCCACCACAGTCCCGCAGCACGGCGGGGGAGGCCGGGGCCCCAGGACCCGGCGCCAGCTCGCTGGCTGGCAGCTGCCCCCTCGCCCACCCCTGCAGGGCCAAGGGGACCCCAAGGGGAGCCGTCGAGTAGTCAGAAACCGCTTGGCGTGTTCAGAACTTTTGAAACCAAAGGACGAAGTCGCTGCAGCTGCTGCCAGGCGCGCAGGGGGCTCAGAGCCGGAGCCCCCGACCCAGCACTGAGCTCGGGACAGGGGCACGGAGAGGAGAGTCGGGGGCGGAGGCCGGGCAGCAGGCAGCACCCGGAGTTCTGCACAGGGAAGACCGAGAGGGGCGGCCCCACCTCCCGTGGGCCCGCGACCGAGATCCGGCGCCTGGGCTGGGGGCTCTGGCCAGGGTGGGAAGGGCTGAGGGAGCCCCGGGTGAACACGCCCGAGCCGGCAAGAGACAGCAACGTCCACACACCATGTGAAGGACAGGCCCCATCACGGCCAATGCCGCCACCACGCCGACACACGGTGCCACACGCCGCCACATGCCGACACACGGTGCCACACCCCGCCACCATGCGGACACACGGTGCCACACACCGCCACCATGAGGACACAGGGTGCCACACGCCGCCACATGCCGACACACGGTGCCACACGCCGCCACCATGCGAACACACGGTACCACATGCCGCCACCATGCAGACACACGGTGCCACACGCCACCACCATGCGGACACACGGTGCCACACACTGCCACATGCCGACACACGGTGCCACACGCCGCCACCATGCCGACACACGGTGCCACACACCACCATGCCGACACACGGTGCCACACCCCGCCACCATGCGGACACACGGTGCCACACACCGCCACCATGCCGACACACGGTGCCACACGCTGCCACCATGCCGACACACGGTGCCACACGCCGCCACCATGCGAACACACGGTACCACACGCCGCCACCATGCAGACACACGGTGCCACACGCCGCCTCCAAAGGCCCAAAGCAAGGAAAATCCCGACTTCATGAGAAAAACGCGCCGCTCTCTGGAAGAACAATCCCAGAGCGGCTCGTCACCAGAGCTGTGACGGCCACGTGCACGTGTGGCCACGCCTCCTCTGTGCAGAACGGACACCGGGACCTGGCAGGCAGGACAGCGACCTCCAGGAGGGGGAGGGAGGTGAAGAGAAGACGCGGCAGAGTCCGACCCCAGCAGACCACCAGACAACTGGAGGGCGTTCTGAACACAGGAGAACCGACGCAGGAGGAGGAGCCACGGCAAAGACACGGGCAGGAAACAGCCGGCTGGTGCCGAGACAGCACATGGGTGCCGACGCACACCACACACGGTGCCGAGACAGCATGGGTGCCGACACACACCACACGGTGCCGAGACAGCACACACGGGTGCCGAGACAGCATGGGTGCCGACACACACCACACGGTGCCGAGACAGCACACACGGGTGCCGAGACAGCGCACACGGTGCCGAGACAGCGCACACGGTGCCGAGACAGCACACGGATGCTGACACACAGCACATGGATGCCAAGACACACACCCTACCACTGCCTCACATGGACCTCCGTCCATTGTGGCCATTTGGGGAGTGAACCAGCGGATGGAAGACCTCTCTTCCTGTCTCTCCCTTACTGTGTCTACAACCATGCCTCTCAGATAAACAAACAAGTCTTAGAACTTCCACGCCAAAAAACTGAGCCATTCATCACCTCTCAGCCTTCCGGCTAAGATCGAGTGTAAAAAGTTGAAACCCATGCACCGTTTTTTCAAAATGCTTATTTCCCACCAATTCTCTGAAAAGCCCCCAGGGGGCGCCCAGAGTCTGCCTCGCTGGGAGCTGGATTCTGAGCCAGAGGCAGGATCTGACCCAGCCGACTCGACACAGGCGGCTGAATGCTAAGCTGGAGGCCCGCCCTGTGGACACGGAGGTAAAGTGGCACACGTGAGACAGTCTACACTTCACTCACATGGTGAGGTAACGAGCACCCAGCGAGAAGGCACCCTAAGAATACACCAGACGCACAACAGGTCCGCCATAGTGCAATTCTGAAACAGTGTGCAAGGAACACGTTGTCACACACATGCACACACGTGCACATATAGACGCATGTGCGTATACACATACACGCACACATGTGTGCATATATACACCGCGCACATATACACATACATATGCACAAACATGCATACACATACACGCATGCACACACACACTCACACACACACAAACCTCAAAAGTAAAAAGTACATGGAAAGTAAGACAGAGCAGCAGACTGTGGTCCTAGTATGTGAATTACGTGGAATGTGCACGGCCTGAACATGGAGACTGGCAGAGTGCAGTCTGACGCCTGCTGTCTAGTGTACAGAGACTCGCTCCAATCTAAGGAGCAGGCGGGCTGAAGGGGGGGCCCACAGTTCACAGACAAGCAAGGGAGCACAGGTGTGTGATGGCCCCCCGCTGAGCAACACTCACCAGCCAGCGACGCAAGCACTAGGACCTCAGCCCCCAACGCACAGCAGCAGAGCAAAGCCGGACGGCCTGCAGTGACGGGTGAGGCGAGGAGCCCCCGCCATGCCTGGGGGCCCAGCCCTGCTGCTCAGTGCCAACAGCACAGCACAGAGACGCTCCAACAGCCTCTGTGGCTCGGCCTCTGTGGCTCAGCCTCATCCGTGGCTCAGCCTCTGTGGCCCAGCCTCATCTGTGGCTCAGCCTCTGTGGCCCAGCCTCATCTGTGGCTCAGCATCCATGGCTCAGCCTCATCTGTGGCTCAGCTTCCGTGGCTCAGTCTCATCTGTGGCTCAGCTTCCGTGGCACGCTTTGCTCAATAGCTGAATCCACATTCTTCCAGTGTCCACACAGCAAATGCCAGAACAGACACAGATTTAAAAGGACAGAAGCTACAGTATGCATTATCACAAAAGAACCAAACAAGAAACCCGTGACAGAGAGAGAACAAGAAAACTTCAAAACACTGAAATCGTCATGGGTCAAAGAGGAAGCCTCAAGAGATTAAAAACAAAAGCCCTGCAATGAATGAGAACAAACCCACAGACACAGCTGCCGAGAGCAGCACCGGCGTCTCGGAGCCATAACTGAAGCTCTCGCTTCCAGACTCTGCAGAGAAGGACAGGCCTAAAGGAAGCAGCAGAACTAAAGTTCGGAGGAGGCGGGAGACACAGGTTGGAAGGAAGGAACTCAGCTGTCCGTCTGCACATGACAAACGTCTACACAGCTCCAGGACTGTGGGCTCAGGTGCCCACCCGGTGACTGCACTGCCCCTCCCCAACCCCCGAGTCCCCGTACGTGGAGCCTGGGCCTTGGAGAAAACAATCATCTCACGACTCCTCAGAGACGCGGCACCAGGGGCCACGGGGAGAGGCCCGGGAGGACCCCGGGCAGCTCAGAGACACGGCACCAGGGGCCACGGGGAGAGGCCCACGAGGACCTCAGGCAGCTCAGAGACGCGGCACCAGGGGCCACGGGGAGAGGCCCACGAGGACCTCAAGGCAGCTCAGAGACACGGCACCAGGGCCTATGGGCAGCTCAAAGACATGGCACCAGGCGGCCATGGGGAGAGCCCAGGAGGACCCTGGGCAGCTCAGAGACACGGCACCAGGGGCCACGGGGAACTCAAAGACACGGCACCAGGGCCTATGGGCAGCTCAGAGACGTGGCACCAGGGGGCCATGGGGAGAGCCCAGGAGGACCCAGGGCAGCTCAGAGACACGGCACCAGGGGCCACGGGGAGCTCAGAGACACGGCACCAGGGGCCACGGGGCGAGGCCCGGGAGGACCCCGGGCAGCTCCGAGACCTGGAGGCCTCGGGCCGGCCCACTCACCACCCCGCCTTCCGAGGTCAGGTAAGCGGCCTGGCTGTGCTCCTCTGTGGGCTGCCCTAGCTGGTGCCGACAGCAAAACTAGAACGGTCTCACAGCTGCTCAGAAATGAACACCTTTGTAAAACCAGCAGGACACGCCCGTCACGGTGTGCCGTGAACTACACGATGCTGAAGGAAATCAAAGGAGACCTAGAGAAAGGCGCTGCGCGGGGACGTGGACGGCGTCGGCGTGCACCCTGCCAGAGCTGAGACACCGGCTGCCCACGGCTCCCGGCTGAATCCCCGCAGGAACTCCTGCAGACACACGCCAGACGCGCCCGGGAGGCAGACGCCGACGGCTTCTGAGCTTTGGCGCTGGGAGGAATGGGCCCACTCGATTCCAGACCATTCCACAGAGCTTTGTAATGAAGCCACGGCCCAGGGCTCCCCTCACAGCCGGCTCGTCCCTGAGCCCTGGGTCCCCAGCCTCAGTACGGGGGCCTCTGCAGGGCCTGGAGCCGATGGGCTGACGCAGAGGCAGCGACGGGGGAGCGGTCAGCACCCACCCTCAGTCTCGGGGGCTGGCCCTCCCTGCCCCCACCCGAGCAGACGACGCAGGGGCCTGGGCCAGCGGGACGTCTGCCCAGCCCCACTCACGGCTCCTATGGGAGTGCAGCCAGGCGGCTCGGTCAGCGCCCATGGGACCCGAGTGGCCAGCACATGGCCACCCACGGGGTGGGGCAGGGCCCGGCCACCAGCCTGTGGGAACACGCCAACAGCTGGCTTAGGCTGAGAAAGGGTCTCAAAGGGAGGAGACCCTGTCGTCCCCACCTAAGGGAGCCAAGTTCTCAGCAGGGACAACCCAAGTGCCGAACACCAGCTCTGCCCCAGGACTCCCTGGTCAGCTCCAGTACACTGAGCATAAGAGCCCAAAGGCCACACCAGCTGGGCAACCTCAGGCCCAGAGCCCTTGGGCACTTGCCCAGTGAGACGAGGCCTTGTCCCGCCAGGCCGAGGACTCTGACCAAGGGCATCTGTCCAGCCACAGGCTGGGCAGGCAGGTGGGCAGTCAGCGAGCAGCCCAGTAACCACCCCTCCCTCTGTGCTTACCACGTGCTCAGAGACCTCCAGCACTGGATGCACGAAGTCCTAGCGGCCTCACACCTGGGCCCTGGGTGAGCAGCACACGTGGTGCCTGGGCAGGCGGAGGCGTGCTCATTCCATGTCCACCCAGTGCCCAGGTCAGGCTGCACCCACCTCCGATGGGCCCCAGCCCATCTCACGGGGACATACAGCCCGCCCTCTGCCTGCCTCCAGCTGGGAGTCCACTTCAGGCGGGCACCAGAAGGCCCTGCAGGGCTCCCTGGCACAGCCTCCCTCCCCGAGGGAGATGGAGCACTCACCTGCTTGCGCACGGCCAGGCCAAAGCCCCGCTTGTCCGAGACGATGAGGGTGATGATGGTCTTGAGGATGGTGGCGAGGAAGGTGTTGATGCCGAAGACCAGGGCACAGAGCTCCTTAGACAGAGAGGACGCGATCTGGAAACTGGGCGGGAGGGCAGGCAGGCTCAGCCTCCCGCAGGACGGGGGCCAGGCCAAGAACACAGGGCGCGCCCGGCTCCGGGACCTGCGAGGAAGCCCGGGAACCCCAGAGCTGCATAGCCCCTCCCGGGGCCCCAGCCCCACCTCACCCACAGGCTCAGCATGAACCCGGGGCACAGCCCTGCCTCTCAACAGGCCCCGCCCGGAGGTGCAAAGCCGGCCCTCACCCTGCCTCTGTGGACGGCAGCCCAACACCAAAGCTTGGTGCCTAGGCCCAGTGCCCAAGGCCACACCAGGCACCGTGTCCCCCAAACTCGAGACCACAGAGGCCAAGGAAGGCAGAGGCACAGGGCTCCTGAAGTCTAACCCATGGCACAGTTCACAACCGTCACAAATCCCTCCAGAACCTTCCCGTGGGGCACGCACAGTGTGTGCAGTGGGGCTGGCACAGGCTGCTCCGCTTCCCACCCGGCTCCCTGCCGAGGGCCTGGGAAAGCAGCCTGGGAGACCCGGGTGGAGCTCCGGGCTCCCGGCTCCAGCCTGGTCCAGCCCTGGCCATGCGGCCATTTGGGGAGTGAAGCAGCAAGCGGATCTCTCTTTCTTCCTTTCAAATAAGTAAATAAATCTTAAAAAAAAAAAAAAAAGAAGAAGAAGAAGAAATGTCTGGAACGAGGGCCTCCGTGGTTGAACAGTCAGCAACTCAGGGAGAGGCCAGAAAGCAAGAGCGGTGAATCCAGGCCACAGGCGGGGTGGGCTGCTGGGCCTGGCAGGGAATTAGCATCTGAATGCAGCTCCAAAGTCCCCCTAGAGAGAAGGGAACTGGACAAGACCGGCTCTCAAGTTCATCTCAAGAATAAATGAAAATACCCGGGAACCCACTGGAAAGGATGGCGGGGACAAGGGCCCCAAGGGCAACGCAGGCAGGCCAGGACCCCACAGGCCCTGGGGCAGAGCTGCAGGCCAGCCCAGAGCACTGTGGGAGTGGACGCAGCCACCGTTGGGACCACACAGATGGGGAAAGCCACAGTCGGCCGCGAGGCGGCAGCGCACTCGGGTCAAAGGGGGGGGTGGGGGCCAGGCATGGCAGAGCGGGCACAGCTGCCACCTGCAGCCACTTCCCACCCAGCACCCTGCTATGGCCTGGGAAAGCAGAACACGGCCCAGTGCTTGCGGCCCTGCACGCACAGGGGAGACCCGGAGGGAGCTCCCGGCTTCAGCCTGGCCCAGCCCTGGCCATTGCGGCCATCTGCAGAGTGAACCAGTGGATGGAAGACCTGTCTCCTTCCTCTCTGTGTAACTCTCACTTTCAAACACATAAATGAATCTTAAAAAAACAAAAACAGGAAAGAGCAGCGCTGAGGCCAACAGCCACTCCAGGCACAGCGGGAATCAGCCTGGCACAGGTCGGCGGCTGTGCTGGCTGGAGAGCCCAGGTCCACCCTGTTTACGAAACGCTTTCCAAAGCACTACCCTTTGACCTGGCCGTTGTCCTCCCAGAGCCCTGGGAGGGAGGACACTGTCAAACTGCAGGAGATTCGCCCCAGGCCCGGCTGTGAGGGCTTTCCTACGAGGGTCTGACCCGGCCCCAGCAGGTCCCAGGCTGGCTCGGACGACACCCGGAGGCCAATGCAGAACTGGAGTCCTCCTCATCAGGCCCTGCCCTACCAGATGAAGCAAGCTGCCAGCCACAGCAGCACACAGCCCCGCCGCCTTTCCAAAGTGCCCACAGGCCGGGACAGGTGGGAGGTGAGCGGGCAGGGCAGGGTCAGCCTGCAAAAGGCCAGCCCTGGGGCCGTGCAGACGCTGGTCTGGAGCCTTCGGCTGGGAGCACAACCCAACAGCCCAGGGGCCTGGCTGGGGCAGGGGCGAAGCCACAGCAGGCCGTCCTGCCCCGGGAGCACTGGCTGCAGGCGCAGTGGCCTGCAGGGGAGCCTGCGCAGGGGTCAGGGGTCTGGAGGGCAGTGGAGGTGCTCTCAGCCCAGAAGGGAGGGGCGCGCCCTCGGGGTTGGGCTGGGACACCGGGCTCAGAGGTATCCCAGGGGGAAGTGAGGCCCAGGACAGGGAGAAGAGGCCAGAGCCCATCAGGTGGGGCAGAGTGTGGGCTGTGGGGAGCAGGAGCCTGCGTGTGCACGGTCTGTACGCATGTGCTTCGTGAGCTGAGCACGCCCTCTCCCGACCAGCCCGGGAGGGGCCACAGGAGCAGGGGGGTGTTTGTGTGTGCGCATGTGTGTACGTGTGTATGTGCAGACACATGTGCACATATACATGTATGTGCACGCATGTGCCTGTGTGTGTGGACTGCGGGGCTGCAAGCCAGGGCAAAGAGCACAAAGGACGTGCTCGGGGAAGGGCTGCAGGACCCAGGCAGGGCGGCCCCGGCCGCTGCTGGACACCCCGGGGTGGGGGGGCCCAGAGTGAGCAGTGCCGGGGCAGGGACCTGGGTCAGCTCTAGGTGGGGCTGCAGGGAGGACCCAGGCTGGGGACCGGGGTGGGGGGCAGAGCCTGGGCTGCCCCTGTGGACACCCAGGGCAGCTGGGCGGTGGACCAGCAGGCAGGGGGCACCGGGGGCCTGCTCCTTGGACAAGGGAGGACACGCCGCAGCTCACGCCCCTGGCGCTCCCCAGGAATCTCCCAGCAGCCCCTCACTCACGTGGCGATGGGCACCAGGAACTGGTAGGCGCCGCGGAAGAGGATGAAAGCCACGTAGCACAGCCAGATGCTGCTATAGGTGCTGAGCAGCAGGAAGACCAGCCCGGCCTGCACGGCCGTGACCCCTGCGATAACCAGCTTCGCCCACAAGGCCCAGCGGATCTTCAGGAAGCCCGCGGCAAAGGACGTGATGGCACCTGGGGGGGAGCGGGCGCTCAGGGCCAGGCAGGCGGTGACCCCTGGGGGCACGAGGGGCCCCACCCCCGGGGTGGGCCCGGCCCCACGTACTCAGCAGCGTGGAGGCAGCGTCGGCGGCGCCGTTGTAGGCGAGGGTGCTGTCTGTGGCCTGGGACACCTCGTTCCACAGGATGTGCACGTAGTACACGATGAGGTAGTAGCCCGTCGAGCTCAAGACCCACCAGAGGGACCAGAGGCGCAGCTCCGGCCGCCGCAGGCTGGCCCCCAGCTCCCGCAGCATGCGCACCAGCACGCAGTCCCCGCAGGCAGCCAGTGCGCGCCCCAGCTTCCCGCCCGCGCGCCGCCCGGCACCCGGGTACATCCAGTCCAGCTCGGAGGCCGAGGCCCCACGCACGGGCGCTGGGCGGTGGAAGAAGAGGCTGCGCTTGGGCCGCTTCAGGAAGAGGGCCAGGCCCAGGCTGAAGACGAGGAAGGCCAGCGAGATGTGGTTGAGCGTGGTGAAGGACAGCCTGGCCGCGGTGACCAGCAGCTGGCCCAGCACCGAGCTGGTGAAGACGCCCAGCAGCACGGCAGTCCGCGAGTAGCCGGCCATGCGCTGGTACCGCTCGGGGCGCACCAGGGAGAAGATGTAGGAGGAGTAGGCGATGCGCGCGGCCATGGTCACGCTGTAGAACAGCTCCATGAGCTGCATGTGCACCACGGTGCGGCCGAACAGCAGCAGCAGCCACACGCACACGTAGCTCAGGCCCTGCAGCACCAGCACCGGCGTGTAGCGCAGGTAGTCCGTCAGCAGGAAGACCGGGACCAGCACCACCATGTAGGAGTAGGACAGCACCGGCATGATCTCGTTGGTCACCTGCGGGGAGGCAGGGGCCAGGGCCCCGTGAGCCGCCGAGCAGGGCCCCGGCCACGTGAGCCCCGCCCCGGACGCCCTTCACTGCCGCTTCACACGCCCATGGCCCAGGGGGTCCGGGCGCCAGGCCGAGCGGGCGGGGCCGGCCTGGGTCGCGGCCGGGGGCGGCAAGGGGAGGAAGTCGCCAGGGAGCTGGTGATCCCCGCGGAGATAACCAGCGTTGGCTACGGGTCAGACCACAGTGCCCACGCTGCTCGTGTTTAACAGGCGGAGAAGCCGGATTTCACCCGGAATCTGACAGCGTGGAGAGAGCTGCAGTCAACCCTGCCCCCCACACGGGGGGGGGGGGGCGGAAAGGCAAACGGCCCCGTGGCCTGGGCACCACGCCCTCACACCACCCCCCAGAGCAAGCTTCAGGCCAGCCTGGTCCCAGCTGGCATACAGCCCACCAGAAGGAGAATCGGGCTCAGCCCACCCACCCCCAGCAGCCCCCCCTGCCTGGGTCCTCTATGCACAGCCACGGCTCACAGAACACAGAGCTGGGCACGACGGGCATTGCTGCCTGGGGGACAGAGGTCAGAGGACATGCCGGGACCGTGCTCAGAAGGGCACTAGGACTAAACATCTCCACACACGCAACAAGCCAGCCGGCTAGGGACCAGGGCCACTGTACCCGGGAAGGCTGGGCTGCGGGAGGCCCAGCTCCTCGGCCTTGCCCCTCCCAGGGATGGGAGTGGGAGCCACATCAGGCTCGGCTGAGTCTGGGTGGGCTTGCAACGCATGCACAGGGGGGCCCTGGCCATGCCAGGCCAACCACACAGCCTCACTCCAGGGTCAGCCCCTGTGGGCCATGCCAGCCACATGGCCCCACTCGGAGCTCAGCCCCTGTGCTCCACACCAGCCACACAGCCTCACTCAGGCGCTCGGTGGCCGCCCTGAGCTGCTGGGTAGGACTCCAGATCCAGGCTTGGTAGGGAGACCGCACGTGGGAAACCTCTCTGAGTCTTGGGGGAGGCTGCCACGGGCCCACCCTGGGACAGCTGGCTGCCCTGCCCCGGGAGGCCTGGGTCTCCCTGGCACCGTCCTGTGCACACCAGGACGTGCTCAGTGCAGGCCAGGTCTCCAGGGGCCAGGCGGCCGTGCTGGGCCAGAGCGCACTGCTCCCGGCAGAACCCTGGGGACAGCCCACAGCCCCTCAGCGGAGGCACACTTGTGCTTGGCAGGGGGCGGGGTCACTCTTGTACTCCTGCGTGCCCCAAGGAAGCCTCGCAGAAGCGTGAGCACCCCCCAAGTCATCAGAAGCGTGAGCACCCCCACGTCATCAGGCGCAGGGACCACAGGGGACACGGCCGACTGCACGGCGGAGCCTGCAGCCCTCAGAGGACTCCCACCAAAGCCTGGTGGGAGCAGTGGTCAGGCCCAGCTGAAGTAATGGCCCTCATCTGAAGTAACGGACGCCTCCGGCAGCATGGCCTTCGACACTGGATTCCTGCGAGTCAGCCCCCGCACGCAGGCCACAGCTGAGCCCGGGGAAGCCGCCCTGAAGGTGAGCAGGAGACTCAGCCACATCCAGGGCCCACGCAGAGAATTCCAGAACGTTCCCTGAACCCATCCCCTGAGGATTCTACCGTGGTCCTCATACCCAAGCATCCCTGCACAGCTCACGCCGCCCCGTGAAGCAGCAGGCGTAGGAGACTGTCTCCAGACGCGTGAGGCCCCTCCTGCCACGGCAACCACAGGCGGCCTCGAGATTCACCTCCACGGCAGGCTGACCTGTAATCGGATGATTCCGAGTGGCCGCGAATGATGGACGCAGCAGGACGGGCCTGGAGGAAAAGGTCCCCATCCCCGCTGGAAGCTGGGGTTCCCTCCTGCAGGTGTAACCGTGGGAAGACCAGGCGGAGCAGTGGCACTGTGTCCCCAAGGTGCTCCTAGGACAGCACCAACAGGAGCCTCCCGGTCACATCCAGCAAGGACAGGGCTGCCCCGGACTCCGCACCGCCCCAAACCAGGGACTGAGGCCAGGAGACCCTCCCCATGTACAGCCCCTCGCATGGATCCACTCCGGGAACGCACTTTCTAATCGGCGAGTGTGCGACAGGAGCAGGCAGAGGGACGATGACATCTCTCTGCTCCGCGGGGCTTTTCTTGTATCGGAGGCTCCGCACACAGGCCCTTCCAGAACCTCAACGTGGACGGTGCCTCCGCTGACAGCAGCGAGGCTGCCAGGGCACTGCCACCAGCCCCAGCCCCGCACCCTCAGGGGGAGCCTAGGGCCTCCCCTGAGAAGAGACCAGGGCCCAGGGGGCCGTGCTGGGCAAGGGTCACACACCATCAGAAGGGCCAGTCACAAGGACAACACTTCCTGGTTTTCAAGTGGGACAGCGCACACGACTCCACAGTTCCCGGATCTGCGAGGGGCAGGGGCTTCCCTCAGATCACAGGGGCGGGTCCGGCCAGAGGGATGCGGTGCCCAGGCTGCGGGCTGGGAGCAGGCGGGGTCCATGAGACGCCCCACAGGCCTTCTCTCCGGGGACACGGCAGGTCCAGGAAGGAAGCCCCCCAGGCGGCCTCAACCTGCCCTATGCTGGTCTTAAGGCCCCAGCGGGCCCCCGTGTCCTGGCTGAGTCAAAGGAAAATTCCAATAATCTCTTTAGAAAAACAGCTGCCGAGTCTCTGCTGGAAGCGGGAGCCCACAGGGCCGGGACAGCCGAGCGCCAGCCTGGTGGGGCAGTGGGGTGGGAGCGGCACCCTCCCCTCAGAGCCCGGAGCAGGCACAGGCTCGCTCGCTCGCTCGCTCTCTCTGCAGCATCTGCCCTGCTGCTGCCGGGTGGAGCCCTCCACGGGGACACAGGGCCCAGCCGGTCCCAGGGGCCCCTCGTCTCACATGCCCACTCACCTTCTCCGGCCTCAGCTGCTCACCGCCCGCCCGCCCGCCCGCGGTGCCCACGTGCCTGAAACTGGCTGAAGTTCTTGCTAGGCCCCAGGAGGCAGGGCGTGATGAAGCTCTCCCCGGGCCGCATCTGCGCCATGAAGCCGTAAAAGCAGAGGTAAGACACCAGGCATTGCCAGGACTGCAGCTCGCGGCCCGGCGCAGGGTCCGGCACGGGGTCTGGCGCGGGGTCCTCGGGCTTCCTCTTCTCCACCACCTGGCCGGAGGGCGCCATGCTGTGGCCCTGGGGGACAGGCGGGTGACGGTCCACCTGGAAGGCAGAGCTCGGAGTCAGGGCTCGGCAGACAGCCTGTGGTGCCCCCGCTTCCCAGGAAGTGCTCAGCTGGGAGGGCCCGGCCTCCCGCCTGCCCAGTGAGGATCCAGCACCAGCCTGCGGACGGCCCAGGGCCCCAGAGCCCAGGCCGACGTGCTCCAGCTGGACGGGCGATCTGAGGATCACTGGAGCTGGATCTGTGGGAGGCCAGGGCCCCCGGACCAGGCTGGCACCACCGCCAGGGTCTCCAAGGAGAAAGAAGGAAGCCACATGGGGGATACGTCAGAGTTAATTAAAATCAGATTAATTAACTGACTGAAGTCGATTCACAAAATTAAAACCTCAGTCTGGGGGCAGCGCAGACGTAGCTCAGGGGCTCGGTGGTGCGCAGCTGTGGCCCCAAGCTGGGGTCTCTGGACAGCAGGCTCCCCTCCTGGGGTCAGCAGCGGTCACGGAGCCTGGGCCAGGTCTGTGGGAGCTGCTGCTGCTGCCCTGAGGTGGCCCAGGCGGGGGCCAAGCACAGGGCACAGAAGCCCTGGCGACGGGTCCCTCCCAGCCCAGCACGGTTCCGGATGGCGCTGGAGGCGAAGTCCGCCATGACGCACAGGGGCCTGAGCGCAACCAGGATGGGAAACGGGATGGCAGGGGCACAGCAGAGTCCCAGAGCCGAGCCGGGGCCCTGGGGTCCAAGGGCAGGATGTTCCCTGATGAGAAGCATCGGAAGCCTGGGCTGGGAGCAGAGCTGACATTCCAGGCTAGGCCTGTCCAGCCCAGCACCCTGAGCCCACCTCAGGAAGGCCGCACGTGGGCACATAGTGGGGCTGCCTTGTTCAGGCCCGGGAAAGGCCCGGGTGCCAGGGGGCCAGGGGCGGGGCAGGAGCACAGCCAGTTGCTATACACCGGGCACACAGCAGCGCTCACCCCACCTGCTTCTCCCCACGTGCCCTGGGTCTGCCGGGCCACCTCGCTCTCAGAGGCCGAGCCTGGTGCAGTCCTCATGCCCTGGGCTGACCCATGGGTGGGCAACTCTTCCTGTGCTGGGACAGTGTCCATGGAGGGGCTGGATTTAGGGCAGCCCCCCCCCCCCAGTCCTCGAGCAGGGACACAGGGAGCTCCCAGGTAGGAGCAGTTTCAGAGGCCCAGGGCCCCAGGGCCCCGCACTCAGTGCCCCAGGCCCGGGGACCACCCTTGCTGGAAGGGCTCCTAGAAGCCAAGGAAACTGGGGTGGGCTGCAGGGCCCCACCACGGGCGGACCAAGAGTCCCAGGGGCCACAGAACCACCAGGCCTGCCCTGGGATCCCCTCCCCAGGCTCCATTTCTGTAGCAGAAAAACTCCAGGACAACAGGAAACCCCTAAGGAAGTAGGAGCCTGGGGGGCGCTGCGAGAATTCCAGGGTGCAAAGGGAGGGCGCTGGGAAGACGCTGGCGTGCACAGCGGGCGCAGCAGGGGCCGAGTTAGGGACAGGCTGCACACTCTCAAAGGGACAGAGGAAAACACTCAGCCCGGCGGGGAGCCTGCTGCTGCCATGGAAACCAGCTCAGAGGTCACTTCCCCAAACCTGGGGAGGGGCTCGTGGGAACGGCTGGGAGGGAGCGCGAGCTGAGCGGGTCAGCCCCTGCAGCGGTGACTCCTGCCAAGAGGCCCAGGCTGAGCCCCTCAGGGTCACAGGCCCACTCTCGGCCAGGGGAGAGACGCACAGGCATCGACAGCGCCCACACGGAGCCCAGCCAGCGTGCCCGGCAAGATTTTAACCAAGCTCTCTAACAGGCAGGCCTGGGGGCCCTGCCCGTGGCCCTGGCCCCAAAGCGGCAGGCAGGAACACGCCTCACTCAGCATCACCTGGAACCCCGGGAGTTCTGAGTAGTGCGAACCCCTCATTTTCTATTCCCCCTGCCTCACCTCCTCCCTGAGGCCCCCGGACCTGCTGAGCAGCACTTCTGAAGTGGCAATGACAGCTCCCTGGGGACCTGCCCACGGGTCTGTCGGAAGGTCTGGGAGCAGCCAGGGTGCTGTCCTCTCACACAGCCCACGCTCAGGACGCCACGTGTGCACAAGCAGGTGCAGCCCACCCAGGGCTAGGGGCCCAGACGGGGGAGGGGGAGCCAGCCAGGCTGGCCTGGGGGAGGCCTACAGGCCCCTGTGGAGCAAAGGGGAGGGGGCTGGCCAGAGGTTTAGACGGGGCCTGCTTGGTGACAGCCCCAAACTGCCCCCTTCCCCTCAGCTCCAGCAGACTGCAGCCCCCCCCCCCCCCCCCCCCCCCCCCCCCCCCCCCCCCCCCCCCCCCCCCCCCCCCCCCCCCCCCCCCCCCCCCCGTGCTCGCTTCAGGGCCGACCCCAGCCTGAGCCTGCCCCTCCGTGTGTGTCACCTGGGGACGCTGGGGACCCTGGGCCCCATCCCAGTGGGCTGGCTCTCGGAGTCGGCCCCACAGCACTGGCTCTGTGACAAGTACTCACCCCGCCTCCTCTGGCACTGGGCCCGCACCTGCCCAGACCTGCACCAGGAGGGCCCTCCCCTCAGGCATGTGAGGGTGCCCACAGGCCCCCAGCGCCAGGGAGCGGGGGGGGGCAGTGGTTTTGTTTGTGCTAAGAGCCCTTCCCCCCCAGGGCGGTGCCTGGGGCAGAGGCAGCAAACAGGTGGATAGAAGGAGCTCCCTCGCTTCTGCAGCCATCCCAAAGAGGCCGCTGCTCCTGGTTGCACAAGGCCCTGCCTAGGTCCAGGGCAGCTGAGCCTGGAGCACCCTCCAGGGGCGCCCGGAGGACAGAATCACCTGGAGCAGAGGGCACCAGGGCAGGGGCAGCCTCCTCGCTGGCCCCTCCCTCCCCCACCCCCTGCTCACAGAAGGCAAGGCTGCTGCAATCCTTACAACAGGTATGGGGCGGCCCGGGCCAGCCCAGGTGGAAGAGCCCGTCATCCTGCCCAGGGCAGAGTCCACCTGCTCTAACACAGGCCAGGCCACCTGGCAGCCCCGAGGAAAGCCGGGGTCCCTGTCCTGCGCTCCCTGCAGCAGAGGCGACGGGGAGGCTTCCCCCCAAGTTCCCTGAGCCCTGCAATCCCAGCCTCCTGTGGGCACGGGAAGGAGCAGCCAGGAGGGCCGCATGGGTGGACCTGGGCCCTACCCCTTAGAAGGCTCTGACCGCCCCTGGCCCTGGGCCCCACTGCTCCCACTCCCCACCTCTGGGGAGTGCGGGCACCTGGAGACCCAGGATCCAAACACAGGCAGCCAGGGCCAACCAGAGAGGTCCCTGCGCGTCCAGAACACCTGCCAGCGAGCAGGAACGCAGCTGGCCGCCCGACCAGTCCGGGCGCCTGGGCTCGGGGCCAGCTCGCAGGTGGACTTACAAAGGCACTCTCCGAGAGGGAGCAGTGGCAGCGCCGCAGGGCAGCAGGTGAGCCGTGCCGGGCTCCTCAGCTCTCCCTCGGGGGAGGTCCCGTGGGCAGCGCCACCCGCATTCTGGATCCCAAGTCGGGCTTGGAGTGCACCTGCGTCCCAGCGCAGGCCGGGGCTCCTGGCCACGGGAGGAGCTCCGGAACGCCGGGGCGTGCCCGGGCCGCCCTCCAGCCTTCGCGCACGCCGGGGCATGGACAGGCCCCTAGGCGGCCAGAGGCGCGCAAGGGAGCCGGGCCAAGGGGAAGTCGTTCGGCGCCTGCAAAGCACGCGCGGCAGGCAACGCGCCAGCCCCAGCACGTGCTTCGCTCTCCCGGCAGCGCTGTGCCGGCGCCCACGCTCGCGGCCGACGGGCCTGGGGGCAGGGGCGCTCGGCTCGCAGCGGTACTCCCGCGCGCGCGCAGCCCACCAGCGGGGCCCCAGCCCGCGACCCCCACTCACCAGGGCGCCGAGACCCCGCGCAGACTCCAGCCTGCGCCCTCGCATCACCGCAGCGCGCCCGCCCCGCACGCCCAGCAGTCCCGGCAGGCGCGGATGCGGTACCTGGACTTCTGCTCAGGCGGCCCGGACACGCGCACCGACAGACTACAAGGCCCACAAGGCGGCGCGGCGCGCGCGGTCCGCCGGGACGGGGGCGGGGCCAGCCGGGGCCGGGGCGGGGCCAGCCGGGGCCGAGGCGGGGACTCGGCGGCCGGGTGCACGGGCTCGCGGGCGCGCGTCCCCGTGACTCACCGTGAACGGGACACACGCGGCCGGGGCGCGCTCCCCCGGCCCAGCCCCCGGGACCCCGCCGTGACCCCTGCCCGCTTACCTGGCCCAGCTGCCTGGGGCCTCCTTTAGGTTCCGGCTGAGACGGCCCCACGCATGGACCCCGGCCCCTCGCGCCGCCCCCGCCCCCTGAGCTGGTCGGCAGGACTGGGAGGGCGTCGGCCTCGGGCTTGGATGCGGACTGAGGCCCTTGACCGTGCCAGGCTGGCCCACGTGCTTGGCTTCACCACCGACCCCTGGGATTCCCACGGGAGTCCCAAAAATAGTCACGGATCACCGTTTCCCTGACCAGCAGGAGGAGGTGAACTGTGGAAACGCCACAGAAAAGCCTAGAGTCAGAAGTTGCCACTCTCCACAAAGTGCAAGTAAAATGGAGTCACTGGCGCCGGCACCCCGGGTTCTAGTCCCGGTTGCCCCTCTTCCAGGCCAGCTCTCTGCTGTGGCCCGGGAGTGCAGTGGAGGACGGCCCAGGTGCTTGGGCCCTGCACCCCATGGGAGACCAGGAAAAGCACCTAGCACCTGGCTCCTGCCATCGGATGAGCGCGGTGCACAGGCCATAGCGGCCATTTAGGGGGTGGACCAACGGAAAAAGGAAGACCTTTCTCTCTGTCTCTCTCTCTCACTGTCCACTCTGCCTGTCAAAAAAAATAATAATAATAAAATTAAAAAAAGCTCACGCACACAGCTTTGTGCCGTGTTTTCTGTGAATGCTGAAACCTGGATGTCTGCCCTTCCCCAGTGACCACTCGGAATAAGAGGAAGGCCCCTCGAGTGGTCCCCGCCAGTCTTCCGGGTGCAGAGTGGCCCCGTGTGGAGCTGGGGTGCTGCCAGGGAGCAGGAGGGCTGTGGCAGGGCACACGGCTGGGCTGGCCTGGGGCTCTGGTGGCCAGTGGATGGAACCGTGCCAGCGTGCACTCCGTGGCATGCTCCCAACTGCACCCCAATAAAATTGATTTTTCCTACGACCTCCCCACCGAAGATGGGTGAAAGTTTCCAGGCAGGTGGGGCCCGTGAGCCTCCCTCTCTTCCTGGGTGAGTCAGAGCCAGCCCCAGCGTACCCGAGGGATACACAGGAAAGGCATCGGAGGAGCAGCAGGAAGTGGGCCAGGGGATGGCTGCAGAGCTCTGGAGCCAGGCTCCGGCTGCACAGGTCTCCGTGCGACCTTGCCCGCATCTCCCTGTGGAGACTCCGCCCCCGCCCTTGCTCAGGCCCAGCGGCCACCCTCCCAACCCAGCACCCTTGGGTGTTCCAGGATTGGCCAAGGCGCCCAGGGTGGGTCAGTGTGGACATCACTCACTCACTCCCAGCCCTGCCTCCAAGTCTCCCTGTTCCCAGGCCCCCCTCACCCCACCCTCGGCATGCCCCTCCTGGTCCCTGTGGGTTTGGGGCAGTTGCCTCCTTGGGGTGGGGTGACTCCTACCTCCGCGAGCCCCTGGTGGCCCAGAGCGGCTGTCTTCTTGCCTGGGCCGGTCCACAGCACTGCAGTGCGAAAGCGCATGTTCCCAGCCCTGCAGGGCCGGCTCTTCCTGTGGGCTCCACCTGCTGTTCTTGCTGAGGCCTGGAGGGGGCGCTGCACCGGCCGCACAAGCAGACCTGGCAGAGCGGACACCTCTGAGAGCTGGGCTTCCTCGGGGCTCCCTCTGTCTGGGGCCGGCCACGCTTCGGGGCGGAGCCGGGCCTTCCCCAGGGTTTGTCCCGTCTTCCGTGGCTCCGTTCCACATGGTTTCTTCCCTTCTCTGACCACTTCAGCCTTTGCCTTCTGCCGGAGAGCAGACGCCCCCTCGTCAGCCCAGCAGGTGCCGGCCGCCAGGCGCCCACTGTCCCCTCCCAACCTCTCTCACCTTCTCTGCCCCGCTGCCCCTCCTCAGCCTCATGCTGAGAAATTTTTTCTTTCTAGTCAAATTTGTCAGCCCATGCTCTGATTCATGTTATTTTATTATTTTTTTTATTAAAGATTTGTTGATTCATTTGAAAGGCAGAGTTACAGAGAGGGAGAGCTTCCCACTACTGATTCATTCCCCCAAATGGCTGCTGTAACCAGGGCTGGGACAGGCTGAAGCCGGGAGCCTGGGGTGTGTGTGTGGGGGGGGGGGCAGGGCACCTTCCACTGCTTTCCCAGGCCATTAGCAGGGAGCCAGATCAGAAGTGGAGCAGCTGGGACTCGAACCAGCACCCATATGGGATGCCGGAGCTGCGGAAGGTGGCTTAACTCTCTGAGCCACAATGCCGGCTCCTATTTTTATTTTTTGAGGTTTAGAAAAATCGAATTTCGGTGTTTTCCAGTTAATTCGCTGATTTTGTGGTTCCCGTTACTTTCTCCACGTTTTCATTCGCTTTCTGTCAGTTTCGTTTCATCCTGCATCTTGAGACTCCTGTTCCGAGCATTCTTTTCCTGCTCCGGTTCCTGAAGTGCCGCTGTTTGAGTCTGGACTGTGAAGCTAAGGAGTCCTTCCAGGTAGCGTCACGGCCGATTCTCCCCCAGCAGCCGTGGCCAGCGCGTGGACGCCTGAGCTCCGGGACTGGTGACTCGAGGGGACAAGGACTCAAGCCTCTGCGGAGGCCGTCTTCTGTTGAACACCTGCTTCACTAATGCTTAGTTTCACCGAGACCTGAGGATGTGGCCTAGCAGTTTTTCCTGTCTAAAATGGTTTTTGAGCTTTGGTTTTGTTCTTGGCTTAAAGACCCCTTTAAAACGTGCTTGTGGCTTTTGGATAAAATGGTATATTTTCTGTGCACGGGGAGTTTTATAAACATGACCAGCATCGCCGGTGTGGCCCCGGGGCTCTAAGGTCGCTCTGCGTGCGTCTCTTCCACCGGCCGCGCCCAGCCTGTCCGCACCGCCCTCTCTCCGGCTCGCCTCCCTCGGTGCCCCTGCGCAGGTCTGCGTTGGCACTGCCTGAGACCGACTTCCCTGTCTCTCCTGTGCCAGCTTCTCGTCATGTTTCATGGGGCCCCTTGCACACCACACCACAGGGACCTCGCTTTTCTGCACCCCACCCCACCCCACCCTGCCCTACCGTCCCAGCCAAGAGCTGCCCAGTCCCTCTGTGAGGCACTGTGGCACCCCCAGGATGGCACAGCAGTGACCCTAGGAGAGCGAGGACTGTCGGAGACAGCCCTGATGGCCACCTCCTGACCTCCGATTAGAACCGGTCCGTGGCCCGAGCCACACTGGGAAAGCTGGCCCAGGGCCCGGCGGTATCTCTGGGGAAGGGCAGGTCCTACAGCTGTTCCTATCCACACCAGGAAGACCACGGGCCAGCTGTGAGGCAGCACGGCTCTCTGGGACGCGAGGGGCTCCAGCAGCCCACCTGAGGGCCCCAGTGGCTGCGGGGCCAGGCAGGGGCCCAGGCCCGGTGTTTCCCACGGGGACTGTCGTGGACGCCAGGAGGTGGCAGGGCACCCGGGAGGGCCGAGCTCGGGCCTTTCCTTGAGGTCAGAGAGGATGTTGCTGGCTCGACTCCTGCTTTTCCTTCCTGTTGGGTGGCGCAAGGGCTCCCGACTGTGCGCCCACCGGCCGGCCTGACAAGCTGCTGCTGTCGGGGAGACGGGGCAACGGTGTTCCTGCGGCTGTGTGCGGATCTAGCTCAGTGAGAGGACTCTGAGGCCGACACATCGGGCAGGAAGCTGGACTACACGTGAGCCTGCCCCCCCGCCCCCCCTCCCCGGAACTGTGTACATGGACAACCGTCGTCTACGCTCTCAGGTCGTCTCGTGCCCGGCTGGTACCAGAGTGAGGTCCAGACGCCTTGGCCATGTCACCGCAGTGCCGGGTAACGGAGGGCCCCAGAGCTCAAGCCAATGCTTCCGGTGGCTGGACTGGCTCCAGGCTGCCCCAACTCCTGCTCTGCCCGAAGCCGCTGGCTGCCGGGCCGTGTCCTCAGCTTGAGGGGCTGGAGCGGGGAGAGCAGGTCCCAGGTCACCACACGCTCCAGCCCTCGTGCAGTTATCTGCCAACACTCACTGGCAGGAGGGACTCTGGCCACGCTGAGGTCACGGTGAGGCGGGGCAGGGTGTGGCAGGGAGTCTCGGGTCCAGCAGCCCTGGGCGTCCGCCTCTGCCCACCTGGCCAAGGCAAATGTGCCCTGACGCCAGTCCAGGGCTCCTCTTCGCCTAGGAGCTGGCTCAGAGCACTGGAGCTTCCACTGCGTACCATGGCCGGATGATGCCTCCCTGGTGTCCCCTCGCCTCACACGACCTCCCTGGCCTCCTTGAATGGCTCAGTTCACCTCCAGACGCATCCGTCTGGGATCTTGCCAACCTCACAGGTGCCAGGGTGTGCTTCACAAGTGGAAGGTGAATGGGCCTTCAAGTGTGTGGCAGGAAAGACTGGCTGCTGGGGCTGGCGCTGTGGCGTAGCAGGTAAAGCCACCGCCTACCGTGCCGGCATCTCATATGAGCGCTGGTTTAAGTCCTGGCTCTCCACTTCCTATCCAGCTCTCTGCTATGGCCTGGGAAAGCAGTGGAAGATGGCCCAGTGCTCGGGCCCCTGCACCCACGTGGGAGACCTGGACTAAGATCCTGGCTCCTGGCTTCAGCCTGGCCCAGCTCCAGCCATTGTGGCCATTTGGGGAATGAACCAGCAGATGGAAGACCACTCTGTCTCTCCCTCTCTCTCTGTAACTCTGCCCTTCAAACAAATAAAATAATACAAAGGAAAGACTGACTGGCTGTTGTACCCAAGGCCTGCACCTGTGGTCACCTGGTCCCTGGTGGTCCTGGGGGATCCCTTCCCTGATGGTGCCTGTCGGGGTGCCTGACGCAGAGAGGGAGCACCTCACACTCCCAGAACCCCCGCCATGGTCCTCCTGAACCCCTGAGTGCTTGTATGTGTCTGATGTGCATGTGTGTGCATGCCTCTGCATGTGTGTGCCTGTCTGCGCATGTGTGTCTGCATGTTTGTGTGTCCATGAGTGTGCATGTGTATTGCATGTTTCTGTGTATACATGTCCACTGCATGTATGTGTCCCTGTGTACACATCTGCATGTGCCTGTCTGCGCATGTGTGTCTGCATGTTTGTGTGTCTGTGAGTGTGCATGTGTATTGCATGTTTCTGTGTGTACATGTCCACTGCATGTATGTGTCCCTGTGTACATATCTGTATGTGCATGTCTGTGCATGTGTGTCTGCATGTTTGTGTGTATGTGTATTGCATGTTTCTGTGTGTACATGTCTATGTGCATATGTGTGTCTCTGTGTGTGCATATCTATGCATGCATGTGCGTGTGTCTGTGCTTGTGTGTCTGTGTGCATATGTGAGTGTGTGTTTGCACGTGTTGGGTGTGTGCGTGAAGGAGTTTGAGATCTGGAGACTCACAGGTCAGCACACCTCCCCCACTCCCAGGGGTAGTTTTGTGTCCCCTCCCCCAAGGATCCCTCCACGCCCCAAGATGCATTCCTAAGACCAGGGCCCAGAGGGGGCACGCACTGGGAACAACCCAACAGGCCTGCAGCGCTGAGCCCCACTCTGCGGAGGAGCCCAGCACTGCCCCTGCTGCCGTGGGGGCATTGGGCAGGCACTGGCCACAGCTGTGCCCCAGGCCATGCGCCTCTGGCTCTGGCGCCACGGCTGTGCTGTTGGCCCTTTTGTCTGGCAACCAGGAGCAGGATGCACAGTGACCCACGTTGGGAATGGCCTCAGGTGTGGGGGGCAGGAGGGCAGGAGGCCGGGCACTGGGGGGCAGTGGCTGGGCATCCTGCTGGGTCCCGGCTGCCTGGGGAGAGCACCCAGGTGTGCAGAGGCCAGTGCCCCGCCCCAAGAGGGGTGCCGGCAGGTCGCTGTCACTGGAGAGCACCCAGGTGTGCAGAGGCCAGCGCCCCGCCCCAAGAGAGGTGCCGGCAGGTCGCTGTCACTGCAGGCACAGGCAGGAGGCACCGGCCCAGGATGGGGTGCGGGAGGAGTCTCCCTCCCACACTGGGTGTCTCTGGGGTTGCCCAGGCCAAAGCACCGTGTGCCCATGGGTCCCTGTCGTGCGCCTGTGCTGGTGGGAGGGGTTCCTCCCAGCGCACGCCTGCTGTACCCCCTCACGTACACGTCGGAGGGCAGGGGCCTCTCACATTTGGCACACGTGTGTCTTCGACCCCCTTCTTTGGCTCTGCCACAGAAGAAACCGGAGCCCGGCCAGGGGGCCATGCGTCTGGGGCCCCGGCTGCCCTCTGCCCTGGGCTGGAGAGCAGTGGGCCTTTCCCCAGAGGGGCTGCTTCCCCAGTCGGCTGCTGGGGCAGAACCATGGCCCCCCGGGAGTTCCAAGGGTCCTGCTGTGCTGGGTGCCGTGGCTTGCTCCCTGGCCGGAGGGTGGGGTGTCCTGGCACGGCCAGGGTGCAGGAAGCACTGCACGCTAAGTCCTCCATGGACCCGCACAGGCGTCCCCTGGTCAGCGTGGGGGCGGGGCTTCCTGTGAGTCACATGACCTCAGGGAGTGACCCCCCCAAAGGCAGGCCCGAAGCCCCATGGCACCACCAATCCCTGCTGCTTTTACTATTTATTTTTTATTGCAGTGAAATACATATAACAAAATTTTGAAGTACACGTAAACATATTGACCACTTTAACCACTCTGATGTACAGTCCAGTGTCATCGGACACATTTACACTGCGCTGCTATCACCTCCACCCATTTCTCTTTTTTTAAGATTTATTTATTTATTTAAAAGTCAGAGTTACACAGAGAGAGGAGAGGCAGAGAGACAGAGAGAGAGGTCTTCCATCTGCTGGTTCACTACCCAGATGACTGTAGCAACCAGAGCTGTGCTGATCCAAAGCCAGGAGCCAGGAGCCTCCTCTGGGTCTCCCAGGTGGGTGCAGGGGCCCAAGCACTTGGGCCATCTTCTACTGCTTTTCCAGGCCATAGCAGAGAGCTGGATCTGAAGTGGAGCAGCCGGGATTCGAACTGGCGCCCATATGGGATGCCGGCACTCCAGGCAGCGGCTTTACCCGCTATGACACAGCCCTGGCGCTACCTCCAGAAGTTTCTCGGCTCCCCAAACTGAGCCTCCAAGCCCTTGGAACACTCGTTTGCCCTGCCTGGAGCCTCGCCCCGCTGAGCACGGCACCCCCACCGGCAGTGGGCAGCAGGCTCCTCCCCGAGGCCCAGCGGCTTTCCATGGGGGAGTTTCCAGCGCCTGGTCCTTGGGTTCTGCTGCGAGCGGCGCTGTAGCTCTCGCTGCCCTTGAACAACGGGTGCACGAGGCTTCCTCTCAGGACTTGGACTTTGTCCGACTCACGCCCGTGTCTCTGCAATCCCAACACCCTCTGGGGTCAGCACTGCCCAGCACCCCCGCCCTGGCTGTCAGCGAGCAGGGCAGCGTCCCTGAGCGTGTGACCAGCCCTGGATCTGCGGTGGCTTCACCCGTGTGTGGCTCTGGCGCTTGCTTCCTGAACCTGATGCTGTGGAGACGGACTCGTGGGGACATGGCCACCAGGGGGCAGGCTGCTCCTGGTGTCGGGTCCCTGGGGCGGGGTGTGGGGAGCAGGGGCACCAGCAGGGGCAGAGCCTGCCTGGGTGCAGAATGGGGCAGCAGTGCCCAGGATGCTGAGGCCAGGCCCCGGGGATGCATAGCCACCTGCTCAGGGGCCCCCCACAAGGGGCAAAGTGACCAACATGCAATCTCCCTCACGCCAAGGGGCCTGGTGAGGGCCACGGCTGGGCGTGGGAAGGTGGCCATGCCGCACCCACCATGCTGGGCTGCTGGCTGGGGTACGTGGGGCTGTCACAGTGAGGCCAGGCTGTGGAGAGAGGCCTTAAAGGGGACGCTGTCCACAGAGGGGTCGGGGCGGCCACAGTGCGACAAGGAAATGGCTCGAGCAGAGCAGGGAGTCGGCTCAGGCTGCGCTCTCCTTCCAGGATGTGCAAGGGCGCCCACGTGGCCCTCTCCTGCGCTGACCTGGGCTCCAGCCCGGGCCCTTACAGCTCAGAGCGGGCAGAGTGGTGCCGGACATTGACCCCTGGGACTGGAGGCCCTGCCCACTGTGGCCAGCCACTGCACTCCCAGGGACGCCAGAGCCAGGCCAGGTGGGGGATGGGCAGAGCACGGCAGGGGCGGGGCAGGCGTGAGGTCCAGGATACCGTGTCCCCACCCCGAGTGGAGCTCAGAGCCCCGGGCAAGGCTTTGGCCCACGTTTTGGGGGTGGGTTGGGGACGTGGGGGAGGGGACGAGGGAGCTCTCTAGATCTTCTCTCCTTGTGTGAGGGGCCTGGTGCCCGAGGGCAGCCCTCAGCATCCCAGGTCACGGGACAAAGTCCCGTCCCTGCAGGTGTTAGGGGTGGGGCTGCCCCAACACTGTCCTCAGAGCCCGAGGACACTGTGCTGAAGAGTGGCCACCACCCAGGCCCTCGGGGAGGGCAGCTCCGGGCCCCTGGGCAGCAGCCCCGTGGCACTGGTCTGGTGAGTTGAGTCACCCGTGGGTACCTTGGTGTCGCCAGGTCTGGTAGGCACAGTCCAGGTGGGAACTCAGGCCAGACCCGAGACTGCAAGCTCCCATGGGCCTTGTGTTCATGGTCCTTCCAGCTTTTAAAGAGAAACCCAAAATCCAACATTCTAATGTGAAAATTCTGCTTTTTACTTAATTAAATATTAGTTAAAGGGACCACAGCAGATAAAGCCGCCGCCAGCCGTGCCGGCATCCCATAAGGGCACAGATTCGAGTCCCGGCTGCTCCTCTTCTGATCCAGCTCTCTGCTGTGGCCTGGGAAGGCAGTGGAGGATGGCCCGAGTGCTTCGGCCCCTGCACCACGTGGGAGACCTGGAAGAAGCTCCTGGCTCCTGGCTTCAGCCTGGCCCAGACCTGGCTGTCGGTGGCCATTTGGGGAGTGAACCAGTGGATGGAAGATTTACTTTCAAATAAATAAGTAATTAAACAAACTTAAAGTTAATTAAAATTGATTGAATATATACTAATTACAATTAATTGAATTCTTTTCAGACCAGACCCGCCGATGGCCTCGTGGCCGGCTAGCAGGAAGCAGGGGACACTGCAGGGCCGTGTGGGCAGCAGGGAGCAGGAACGCAGGGCACAGGGCACCAGTGTACCTACGCTGCCGCCCGGGGTCCCCGGCCAGGCAGGAGGGGCATCTGTCAGCAGAGTGCCCTGGCGTGGGCCTGGAGAGCCACACACAGCCAGTGCACACCGCGCTGACACACGCGTCCTAAGGGAGGCCCAGGGCCGGCTCGGGGTCTGAGAGGGTCTGACATGGAGAAACAGCGGGATGTCCCTCGGCACACGCAGGAGGCAGCAGCCTTCCGAAGGCGCTGCTCGGTGCCCGGGTGCTCGGGTGCCAGGGCCACTCAGGGCTGGGGGAGAGCCCCGGGGGAGGGAGCAGCGCCCGTGTCTGTCCCCTCCGTCACCACTCCCGGGGCGGGGGGACCCAGAAGGGTTCAGTCCAAGGGGGAGGAAACCAGACCCAGGCTGAAGGCTGCTCTGACCTTGAGAGAAGCAAACTGTCCCCGACAAGGGGCTGGCCTTCCCCGAGCTGCCCGCGGTTAACCGAGACCCTACGCTGGGCTGCTAAGCCGTTCGCAGAGAGTTCAAGGATTCCAGTCGTACGAAATACACTGGCCACGCAGAAACACCCGCGTATCAGCCGCACGAAGACTCCTGGATGAGCCACAGACGTGGAAACGACAAGGCAGATGTCTAGACGACCCTCAAGTCAGAGAAAAAACCAACGGGGAAATTGGGGCATGTCTGAGCCAGAAAGATTTAAACAGCCTATCAAAACGGGAGAGCTATGTTCCTGTGTTCTCTGGGAGTTTTTAAAGTGTTATTATTTATTTCAGAGGGAGCAACGGAGCTCTCTCACCTGCTGGCTCCCTCCTCAGCTGCCCATGATGGCCAGGGCTGGGGCTGGAGCCAGCGCTGAGGTCGAGAGCCTGGTTTCCCATGGCGCGTGAGTGCCAGCAACCTGGGACTGAGTCCCCGGGGTCCCAGGGTCTGCGCTGGCCGGAAGCTGCAGTCAGGGGCTGGGGCTGGGAACTGAGCCCAGGCCCTCGGATGGGGCACAGCAGCCGGCTCTGGGCTGAGCGCTCACTGCTGCCTCTGAGTCCACCTGTGTCCTGACCCATGTGACGCCGCTGTTCACGTGTGCATCTTCATTACGTGACGCCGCTGTTCACGTGTGCATCTTCATTACGTGACGCCGCTGTTCACGTGTGCATCTTCATTACATGAAATACTTGCCGAGCTTGTCCTGTTGGTGTCGCCTGTATCTCCAGCTAATCTGATCCCGCTTTCAAAGCCGCTCGGTGGCACAGCACCCCCGTTCCCCTTCCCATGGCGTCACCACCAGGAGTCCCACTTGTCCCCTGCTGCAGTCCCTCAATGATTGTTGCTGCTTTGAATGGTTACAAACGGTGCTTCAAAAGTTCATAGAGGGGGCCTGGGAAAGCAGCAGAAGATGGCCCAAGTGCTTGGGCCCCTGCACCCACGTGGGAGACCCGGAGGAAGCTCCTGGCTCCTGGCTTCGGATCGGCACAGCTCTGACCTTTGCAGCCAACTGGGGAGTGAACCAGCAGATGGAAGACCTCTCTCTCTGTCTCTGTCTCTCTGCCTCTCCTCTCTCTGTGTAACTCTGACTTTCAAATAAATAAATATATCTTTTTTAAAAAAAAAAGGTCATAGATGGGTGGGTGTCTGGCACAGGGAGGGAGACCTGGCTGGGGGTGCCCCGTCCCCTGTCGGAGTGGCTCTGCTCCTGACTCCAGCCTCCAGCTCACGCCCCCCGGGGGCAGCAGGTGTGGAGCCCCTGGGCCTGTGTACCCGAGAAGCACAGAGCTGGCTGAACATTCACGAATCAGTGCCATGCACCACAGTCAGAGACGCAAGCCAAGAGAAGCCAGAGGGTCCTCCACAGAGGCAGGAGGAAGCCCCGGCACTGGCTGCCCTCAGTGCAGCTCCACGCCCGCGGCGGCCTCACTATGACGCCGGGGCCGTGTGAGGGGCCGGTGTGAACAGGACAGGCACCGGCGGGACTCTATGGGCTCCTGTGCGGCTGCATTTTGCCAAAGCCCCCGAAGCTTTGCAGCACAAGATCTCCCCTTCTCCTGTGGGAGTTTAGGAATGTCGCAGGAGGTCGGGAGCCCCAGAACGAGTGCAGAGCAGGGCAGGACCACGGCATGAGAGCCCTCAGTGTCCGGGAGGCAGGGCCTGGCCTGCTTAGGAACCCAGCTTCGGCTCTGCCTCCGGGTGATAAGTAGATTCTGCTTTGCCTGGGGCTGAATTCGGTCCATGCTGGAGGGGGTGGGGCAATGCTGGAGGGGGCGGGGCCGTGCTTCCCTGTTGGTGACGAAGTGCAGGTGCCCAGAATGTTCACGTGGTGCATGTTAACAGGTGTCGGCATGAGTCCATGTGTGTCTCACGTGGCGCGTGTTAACACGAGATGTCAGCGTGAGTCCATGTGTGTCTCTCATGGCGCATGTTAATGGGAGGTGTCGGTGTGAGTCCATGTGTGTCTCATGTGGCGCGTGTTAACACGAGATGTCAGCGTGAGTCCATGTGTGTCTCTCATGGCGCATGTTAATGGGAGGTGTCGGTGTGAGTCCATGTGTGTCTCATGTGGCTCAGGTTAATGGGAGGTGCCGGCGTGAGTCCACGTGTGTCTCTCATGGCGCATGTTAACGGGAGGTGCCGGCATGAGTCCACATGTGTCTCATGTGGCGCATGTTAACGGGAGGTGCCGGCGTGAGTCCACGTGTGTCTCATGTGGCGCATGTTAACGGGAGGTGCCGGCGTGAGTCCACGTGTATCTCACGTGGTGCCTGTTAATGGGAGGCGTAGACATGAGTCCATGTGCGGACCCACAGAGGCACAAATGTGTGTATACACGGGCTAACACCTACACATATCTGCAAGGCTAACATGCACGTGTGCATACATGGGCTAACATATTAACATACATGCATTTATCAGCTAACATGTACACCTGCCTAGGCTAACACACCTACACACACATGCACACACAGGCCAAGGCACACACACATGGATAACACATGCACACATGGCTAATACATACACATGTATGCATGGGCTGATCACAAGCCTGCACAGGCTAACACACACACATGGGCTAACACATGCATACCTGGGCTAACACAGCCACATGGGTGCATGGGCTGACACACATGCCTGCACAGGCTAACATGCACACACACGGGCTAACACCCATGCCTGCCCGGGCTAATGCAGACACGTATTCTCCTCCTGGGCCCCCAGCCCACAGCAGCGCTGGGCTGGTGTTGCTGGCTCAGAGCTTGCGAGCACCTCCCTTCAGGGACAGAGCCCACTGCTCCTGGGGAATGGCTGACTCCAGGACTTGGGCAGGCGCCCGAGATGAGCACTGAGTCGTGGCTGGAGGTGAGGAAGTGCTGGAGCCCGCACCAAGCCACGCAGCCACACTGGCTGGGGAAAGGGTCCCGGGAGCCACGAGGAAGCGCTCCCCGGGGCCAAGGCCGGAGCAATCTGAAGGCCGAAGCAGGGCGGTGCCGGCCCCCAACCCACGTCTGCAGTGCTGTCAGCGTCTTGGGCCAGGCTGCAGCAACGCGTGACTCAGTACAGAAATAAACGGGACGAGCGCCACGCAATGCTGTGGATGCCGCGTCTCCCCTCCCCCATCACTGGGGCTGTACGTGGCGGCTTCTCCCCAGGGGAAAACACTGTGCAGTGAGAGACCCAGACGCCCCTCAGCAGGGGGCAGGGTCAGCAGCACGGGGACCCTACAGGACACCATGAAGAAGGCCACTGGGTCAGGAGCTTCCTCCCAGCCGCCCTAGCCCCCGCCTCTCCCCAGGTGCATGGGGCGGGCACGCGCTCCTACCACACGGGGCGGGCACACGCACTCCTGCCACACGGCAGGCAGCCTCCTGCAGACTGTCCAGGCCTCCGCGACAGGGGTCTGAGAGAGGCTCCCAGCCAGGAGGGTCCTGGGGTATGGGGGCGGGAGGACTCGAGGCCGGTGGCGTCCTGGCGGGATCCTGGCAGAGAGCGGCCGTCAGGGAGAAACTAGTGTTACGGGAATACAGCAAGGAATTGGTTATGACATCCGTGTTGGTTCAGTCACAGTCACAGTGAATCCAGCATCACGTGAGAACCCTGGGCTAAATGCCTATCTTTGCTGAAACCTAAAACTGTTTTGCAAGAGGAAATGTGCGGCTTAGAAAGACAAAAGTCTACCAGGTTTGGACATTGGAAGACTGCCCACAACGGAGAGGGAAGGGCTGTGTGGGCGTTGCTTTGCGCTGAGTGACAGGTGGGTGCACCGCGTGACATCACTCGTTGGAAACTCTGGGAGCTGCCGACTGGCCAGCGGAGACCAGCAGCTGCCTGCGGGAGGGGCAGGGTGAGCGCGCTCCTGGTCCTGACTGGCCACGGCTGCACAAGGGCCTCTGCTCCGATGCACGCTCTCACGCGCAGCTTGTTTGTGCTGGGGTAAAGCTGGGGGGAGGGGACCGGAAACGCAGGTCTGGGGTGAAAGCTGTGGGTGTTGATGCTGCAGGACCGGAAGTGTGTTTGTGCTGGTTGGTGGGTGGAACAGTGGCCGCAGCTGGAGAACTCCCAGGTGTGCAAGCACGAGGAGTCTACGTGGCACACTCGGCAGAGGCGCTGCCACTGGACGCGGCCACGCGGCTTGCAGCAGATCCGTGTTGACTGATCTTCATTCGAGAGGGAGCCCTGTCTCCTGGGGGCCGGAACTCCCTGCAGGTCTCCTACATGGAGGTGGGGACCCCCGGCCTGAGCCATCACCACTGCCTCCCGAGGGCAGGAAGCCGGAGTCTGAGCCCAGACGTAAGACACCCTGTCGTAAGTGGTGTCTTCTCCCCGGCAAACACCTGCCCCAGGCGTTACTTTTAGGAATCCGGGTCCTCAGCACCCTGTCCCTGCAGGCGTGAGGGTCACACAACCCTGCACTGATGTGCATTTCTTGGGCTGAGGGGTCAGGCCCGCGGGGCTTTCCGGGCAGGAACACGGCAGGCAGCCAGCGCCCCTGCCCCCACGGCAGGGGACAGACCTGGTCTCTGGCACTCAGCTGGAAATTTCCAGAGACATTTTCTCCTTCATCACATCTTTAATTTTTCAAATGGGCCTCTCTTGCTCCAGTTGCCAGGCGAACACAGCTGCTCGGCCAAGTAAACACTGGCTCAGGTCCCCGGGGAGGCGTTCCAGCCTCCGTGTAGAGCCAGACCCTCGACTCCAGCCCTGCATCCAGGGACGAGGAGCAGGGCCTGGCGCACTTAATCAGATCGGGCTGTCTGCCTGCCCTGCTCTGGACGCCACCCTCTCCCGTCACTCGGCTGGAAAACAAGACCAAACAGACCCTGCAGGTGCATCTTGATTCGTGAAATTGCTCCTGGCTGCCGGGTCTGCGCTAATGGAATCTGCCTTGGCTGGGATGCAGCCCGTGACCGTGAGGACCTGCCCTGGCTGCAGAAGGTCCCCTTGTCCTGGGGTCCCAGGCCTCTCTGGACCCAACCTGGCGCTTCCATGAAGCCACAAGGAGAGAGGACGGCAGGTTTCCACAGCGCGGCGGCCTCCGCATCTTCGCTCGCACAGGAGATGAGTGGACTTTTCTGGCTGTGTGGCTCTGCAGCGGTCACAGCTCAGCCAGGGGGACTGTGATGCCGAGCAGCAGGGGCTGCTGGGAGTGAAGGTGTCGGCACCAGACCTGGGCCAAGGGCTGCACCTGGAGACTCCTGGCCCTGGGGGCCACAGAGCTGGGGATGAGAAGCAGGGGCCCTGGGCCCTGGATGACCCTTGGCCGGAGGCCAGCAGGGACACTGCTCTCTTTCTGCCAAGGGGGCCGCATGCAGTCTGTTTGCTGGGCTGGCAGCCTGCCCCCACGTCGGCTGCCTCCCCTGGCTTTGGCTGTGTGTCCACACTCCCGCAGGCAGCCCATGCCCGGGACATGTCCTGGCTCGGCTGCAGCAGGTGCTCTGGTGGCCCGTAGCAGGTCAGCACCGCCTCTCCACTGGCCGCTCTGCAGTCTGCTTGAGGTCTGGGGCAGAGGTCTCCTCGGTGGATGGCCTGCAGCGACTTTGGCCACATGTGCGAAGCTACCCTGAGGATGAGACACGTGTGTGTGCTGCATAGCTGAGATTCATAGAGCACATGATGGCCGCCACACCCCACGCCCCCGGTGGCCCCTGGAGGCCGCTGCTTGGGGCCCTGTGTGCGTCTCCAGCGGTCTGTGTAGGCAGACATCTACACCAGCTCTCTTGGGGGAGGGGGAGACTCAGATTTGTATCATTTGCCAATTTCTGCCAAAATTCCCACCGCCATGGAACAAGTGCCCGTGCAGTGCGTGCAGCTGCGGCGTGGAGAGGAGATGTCGTGGGCGACCGCAGACGCAGCTGTGAGCAGCCCGCAGGGCCGGACGCTGAGACATGCGGCCCAGCAACCGGGCAGCAGGGAGTCTGAGTCGAGCGCCTCTGCTCTCGGTTTGGTTGGAAGTTCACGCAGTCCAGCTCACGGCACGGCTGGACCAGCAATGGCTCCCGGTGCTCTTGGAGATTCGAGTCAGCTCCCGAGACTGCGCAGGGTGCTGGTCGTCTGCATTGCAGTCTGCTCGTGTGTCGTTTTCTAGAATATACTGCGCCCTTAAACTCGCAGACTTGTTTTTCTTTGTTTCCTCTGGATTACCGTCTGTTGCCCTTCTGAGCTGCCTGCTCACACAGAGGCGTCCTGAATGCCAGCCTTCCGGGGGATGCGGCACTTCTCTTGGGGTCCGGCGCTCAGAGTGTCTGCCTGGCTACAGCCCCAGGACTGTCACACCCACACCCACACCAGATGTCAGCTCCACAGGCGCACATCATGCACACACAGACTACCTCCCACCTGCACAGCGCACACACTCCAGAACACACATGCGCACGCATGTGCACACACACGTGCACATATACACAGGTACACACCACATATACATGTGTGTGGGTGTACATGCATACCACATATTCACACAGAGATATGTACACCGTGCATGTATGCATACCTCATAGAGGCACACATGTACACACATCATATGTACACACACCACACAGGCACACATACACACCACACATGTGTACACTACACCAAGGCACAATCTACACTTGTGTACATGCACACACGCACGTTCACATGATGCCACACACAGAGAAGCACACATTCTCGCACAGACACACAAGTTGCTGACGATCACAGTGCTTGCGATGGAGCAGGCAAGAGTCGTCCCTGTTTCGGGGGTGTTTAAATCACGGTGGCCCTCGCTGGCCGCCCACGCGAGCCCAGCAGCCGCGAGGGGCTCCTTCAACAGCAGAGGGAACTCGCCAGCCGAGGGGACTGTCAACAGGGTGAAACATCCCAAATGGAAACGCGGCCACGTAAACCTGGCAGTGACATCATCAAGAAGCCTGTGGCAGACAGAGCTGTCCCGGGGTGACGGCAGGGAGGTCGGGGCTCACGGCCGCGCTCCCCCAAGGGCGGGGGGACGGCTCACGGCTCGCAGCGACTTCCTCAAATCCTGCCTGCCTTGTGCCTGCCCGTGCCACCAGTTACTGAGAGACACTAAGATTCCCCGTTTGTGGGTTTGCTGCTTCTACGCACTTCTGTTCTCTGCATTTTGAGACCACGTTGCTGGATGTGCATGGACGGAGGACAGGGCCTCGCTGGGGGAGGGGGTGACCGTAGCAGCGAGGCCCTGCTCTTTCGCACAGCTCCGGGGGGCGTCTCCTTGGCCCGCCTGACTTCCTCCGGCCTGCACACCTCCGTCCCCGCCGACGCTGTCGGAGCCTCTGGGACGCTAGCCTCCGGAGCCCATGCTGACACGGAACCGTCGGTCCTGTGCATGCAACTACGTGAGCTGAAATCTGCTGCTTCTGGGCTCGTGTTCTGTTTTTCCGGTTCCCTCGTCCCTCTCCGGCTTCTCTCCGATGGCGGTGGTGACCCACGTCTGCCCCGGCGGCGGTCGCGGCGACAGCAGCAGCCTCCCACTCGCCAAGTTTGCCGCGCACCACTGCCAGCGTCCCCCGGCCCCGGAAGACTGAGCGTTCCCTCTCCAGCCCAGCCGGTGCACTGCCAGCTCTGTGGGCGCACTTCGTCACCACCCACTTCCTGCTTGGCCTCTGCCTGTGGGTTTTTCCGGCCCCTGTCCCCTTCCTCACCCCCAGGCCTGCTTCTCTCCACGTGGCCTCTGTTCTCATTTTTTTTCTTGGTGGATTTTGGTTTGAGGCCGTTGGCATTTTATGATTATTATTTGTTTGTAGGCAGAGAGACAGAAAGACAGAGACAGACAAACGGAGAGACAGAGATCTACTCCCATCTGCGGGATCATAGCCCGCAGGGCTGGATCCAGGCCAAAGCCAGGATCTGGGAACCCAGCCCAGGTCTCCCACGTGGGGTCAGGGATCCGCTCACTGGAGCATCACCACTGGCACTCGGGGTCTGTGTGAGCAGGAAGCTGGAGGCAGGAGCAGCGTCAGGAGCTGACCCCGGCACTCGCGGCTGAACCATGAGGCCAAACGCCAGGCCTGAGATTTTCACTTACAAGCACGCCCGTGACAGATGTGAGGCCACTGCAGGCACCAGTGGTGCTTCTTGGCTGAGGAGCTGGTGTCCACTCCAGGTGAGCACCCGGGAGGGAGAGCTTGGCCAACTTGGCCCAGGCTGGAGGTGGGGTCAGCTGGTCGCTCGGGGCTCCCAGCCCCTGCCATGGGGCCCAAGCATGGCCCTGTTCCGTGTCCCTTAGCCCCGACCTTGGCTGTCTGTGGCCCCACCCACGGCCTCTCTCACGTGCACATCTTGCCCCTCAAAGTCCTTATTGCTTAGGGATTCTGCACTGCTGCAGGGGTTTGAAAGGTGTTTCCAGGGGCCGGTGCTGGTGTGTCGGGTAAAGCCACCGCTTGCAGGGCTGGCATCCCATCTGGGCGCTGGTTCTAGTCCCAGCTGCTCCACTTCCCATCCAGCTCTCTGCTGTGGCCTGGGAAAGCAGTAGAAGATGCCCAAGTCCTTGGGCCCTGCACCCACGGGAGACCCAGAGGAAGCTCCTGGCTCTGGATTGGTGCAGCTCCAGGCTTTGCAGACATTTGGGGAGTGAATCAGCAGATGGAAGACCTCTCTCTCTTTCTCTCTGCCTTTCACATAAATAAATAATTTTTTTTTAAAGTGTTTCCAGCTCCTCTGCTTGCTTTGCTGGGCAAGCTGGTTGTCTTCTGCTGGAACAGCTACGTCGACAGAACCTCACGTTTATGAGGTTTGTTGGGGCACAGCCATCTTCTGTGTGCATGCACATGTGCGTATGCACACGCGTGAGCACACACGTGTGCCTGTGTGTGCTGTTTGCACGCCTGTGTCCAACACATCTTCCTGAGGACTCTGCTGCTTTCTGCCCAGGTCCTTCTGGCTGAGCCATCTGGGCAGCAGCAGCATGCCCCCTCACTCCGGCCCTGCTTCCAGACTTCGGCACAGAGGTGGGCAGTGCAGGCTGGCCTGAGTAGCCCCGGGTGAACTGTCCAGTTGACCTCTCCCGAGGCACTGCAGCCCACCTGGCAGATGCCCACCAAGCCCACCTGGACCAGGGGGCCCCAGCTGGCTATCCCAGATCCCTCATGCGGGGAGTCCCCCACTGCAGCCAGCCAAGCCTCTCGGGGGAGCACACCTGGACGGGGGCCTGTGCCACACACCTGGACGTCACCTGCAGGTCTCTTCTGGGTGTTGGTGTCACAGCAGAGCCCACCAGGGCGGCGCAGGAGCCCGTACTGCAGGAAAACTCCTGTGGGGCAAGAGCGTCATCCAACGCAGTTGCTTGAGGCAGTGGCTGAAGCTCCACAGCCTACAGCCCACTTCCACTCCACAGGGTCGATCACTCTAATTTGAGTGGAAGCTGCTTCCACTCTGCAAGGAGGCGGCCAGGCCACGGCCAAGATGCCCTGTGCTCGGAGGCCTCCAGCGCGGGGCACCCGTGAAATATTCAAATCTAAGTGAATAAAACATCAGGCCGCTAGACACGGCCGGAGGACGCCGAGCCCAGGGAGTCTGCAGATGGAGGCTCCGGTCCTGGCTGCTTCCGTGGGTCTGTGTCAGGCTGAGGCAGCTGGGGCACCAGCGCCGGGCAGTGGTTTCACCAGGAGGATGCGTCCCAGTGCTTTGTCGCCAAGGGGCCCAGCAGTCACCTGCTCCACACTGCCACCTGCTGCAGCACCTGGGCAACGCAGCCGGGGCTCAGGAGGCCACACCTGACAACACGCGTGTCTTGTGTCTTCCCGCCGGCCTCTGGCAGTTGATGTTGGTCCGATTCCCTAGCTTGGGTTTCCACGGCGAGGAAAAATCCCAGTGAGGGAAGTGAGTGCGCTGGCAAGACAAATGGCCAGGGTTTTGTTTCTCCAACTGGGGCCCGGCCCTTAGCCAGTAAGACGGGAGGCCACAGGCGTCCTCAGAGCGTCAGCTCACTTGGGGCTCCGCCTTCGTGGGCCGGGCTCCAGGTCGGGCAACCAGGCGTGCACCAGGCAGCTGCTCGGGCTCAGGATACAGCAAGGACTTCCCAGAGCCCCAGTCGGGGCCCACGGGCTTCACCCTTCGGACGCTGAGAGCTGCCTCTAGGGCCCTAAGCGTGTGGGGCAGCCTGGGGGCGCCGCCGGCCTCCCCCAAGCTTGTGCAGGCTCCAAGTAAGAACCAAGAGCTCCCGAGCCGGGGAGGGGTCCGAACTCCTGCTCCACAGCAACCTGGTTGAGAGCGCCCCGGCCACGGGCTTCTTCCCGAAACACTCCTGGTGCCAGCAGTCGCTCCTCCAGCTGGACAGGCCACACCACCAGCCAGGTCTCGCCCGCCCTCAGCAGCACCTGCCACTCAGCAGCATGCTGCCCCCAGTAGCACCCCCCAGCAGCCCCTCCCCAGCAGCCCCTGCTCTCCAGCCCCTTCCTTGACCCTGGGGACGCCCGTTCCCCTTCAAGCTGCAGCAGGACCCCTTTGCAGGGTCTGACATCTAGGGGAGCCCTAAGTCACCCCAGCCCTGTTGCAGCTGTGGGGCAAGGAGGAAGGGAGCAGCACTGTGGGAGAGGACAGAAGCTCAGGGCCCAGCAACTTCCGTCCAGGGCCCCGGCGCTGGAGCTGGTGCCCTGGTGCTGGAGCTGGTGCCCTGCTGTGCCCCGGGCGCTGGAGCTGGTTCCCTGCTGTGCCCTGGTGCTGGAGCTGGTTCCCTGCTGTGCCCCTGGCACTGGAGCTGGTTCCCTGCTGTGCCCCGGGCGCTGGAGCTGGTTCCCTGATGTGCCCCGGGCACTGGAGCTGGTTCCCTGCTGTGCCCCGGGCGCTGGAGCTGGTGCCCTGCTGTGCCCTGGTGCTGGAGCTGGTTCCCTGCTGTGCCCCGGGCGCTGGAGCTGGTTCCCTGCTGTGCCCTGGCGCTGGAGCTGGTTCCCTGCTGTGCCTTCTCCAGGATCCTTCTCACCTTCCCCGTGCCCTCCCGGCCCCTCTGCTCACTGTGGTTCATTGCTAGGAGGTGGGCGTCCTTCCTCTTCTGAGTCTTGGACCCCGAGAATGGAGTCGAGTGGATTCACCTAAGAAGCCCTGGATTCTACCTCACGTTGCCCCACTCCCCCAGCATTGCTCCGAGTGTGGGTTTGCTCACCCAGGAAGTACACTGATGCCCATGGTGACTGTCGCCCAGTGGCATGAGCACCCAGCAATGCTGCAGACAGCCCAGCTTCCAATCCGGGGAACCCAGCCACATCTGCACGCAGAATCCTCACTCCTTTTCAAAAACGCCCGTGTCCAGGCTCCCAGGGAGAGCACCGATGGCCCGAGTGGGTCATGAGGCTGGCCTCATCCCCACCCAACACCCCGGCTCTCCACCTGGCAAACCCCCTGCCCCTTCCCCGCAGTGCTGAATCCCACCAGAGCCTGTGCGTCAGAATCGAGTCTTTAGGAAATGGGATAAAACAAGTTCAGGGCCAGAGTGGGTGCATGCCCATGAGGATGACCCAGCCCTCTGAGAAGGGAGGACCAGTGGGACCCCCTCTGCTGGGACCTGTGTGACTCCAGTGGGTTGCTGCTTGGGGTCAGCAGCTGTGTGGGGTCAGCAGCTGAGTGGGGTCGGCAGCTGTGGGGTCACTGCTTCTTCCCCTGGCATGCTTGGCCCCCACCGCCAGGTGGCAGGTGCAGGCACAGCTCCACTGTACCAGCTGGCCACTTGGACCAGACCTGAGAGGACAGTGAAGTGCCCTCCAGGGGACACCCCTCCATCCTCTCCTACACTGGACCCAGCCAGGAGCCCAGTGGCCAGTCAGGGGAAGGTGGGGACACCGCTGTGTCCCTTGGGGCTTTGTCAATCACCCGAACTCTCCATTCTTGGCAGCTCAGAGCAGGACACTGAGTCAGTGCCCCAAATGAGAATTTCTCCAAAGATGCTCCCCAGAAGTTGGAAACGAGGCCAAAGATCAGTGTGCCTAGTTGACACAGGGGAACGCAAACTGGAGCCAAGTTGAGGGGTAGGTGTCAGGTGCAATGGTTAAGGCACCACTTGGGGTGCCTACATCATATTTCAGAGGCTGGGTTCAAGTCCCACATTGGCTCCTGTTCTGCTTCAGATTCCAGCTTCCTGTTAATGCACAGTCGGGGAGGCAGCGGGTTGTAGCACAAATGCTTGGGGCCCTGCCACCCATGTGAGCCACCTAGATTAAGTTCCTGGCTCCATGGCCGGCGCTGCGGCTCACTTGGCTAATCCTCCATCTGCGGCGCCGGCACTCCGGGTTCTAGTCCCGGTTGGGGCACCAGATTCTGTCCCGGCTGCTCCTCTTCCAGGCCAGCTCTCTGCTGTGGCCCGGGAGTACAGTGGAGGATGGCCCAGGTCCTTGGGCCTCTGCACCCGCATGGGAGACCAGGAGGAAGCACCTGGCTCCTGGCTTTGGATCACTGCAGCGCGCCGGCCTTAGCGACCGTTTTGGGGGTGAACCAACGGCAAAAGGAAGACCTTTCTCTCTGTCTCTCTCTCACTGTCTAATTCTGCCTGTAAAAAAAAAAAAAAAAGTTCCTGGCTCCTGGCTTCAAGCCTGGCCCAGTCTCCGCTGTTATAGGTATTTTGGGACATGGAAGATGAGCCTCTTCTCACTCTCTGTTTTGCTTCAAATAAGTAGTTAATAATTAATTTTTGAATATTTAAAACAGCCACAGTGAGATGCCCTTGTACTCACACTAGAATGGCCAGCCCCGAGGTGCGAACCCAGGACGTGAGGCAGGGACGTGGAGAGCTGCAACTCAAAGATTGTTGGCTGCAGTGGGACAGTGCACACCCCCACCCCACACAGGAGCCCCTGTCTAGACGGCCTCCCCACTCCATACAGGTGCCGCTGTCTAGACGGCTCCCCCACTCCACACGGGGGCCCCTGTCTAGAGGGTTCCCCCACTCCACACGGGGGCTCCTGTCTAGACAGCCGCCCCACTCCACACAGGGGCCCCTGTCTAGACGGCCTCCCCACTCCACACAGGAGCCCCTGTCTAGACGGC
>CM027407.1:969291-991212 GCA_015711505.1 Sylvilagus bachmani | reverse complement strand
CCTTAGCCCTGCCCCAATGACTCTGCAGTTTTGTGCTATAAAAGGTTCTGTTACACACGGAATAAACGAGTCCTTGCTAGACTTGGCTCCCCGCTGCGTCTGATTGTCTCCGGGATCGGGAGGCTGGGGAACGGGCGAGCGGCGCACTCACCTTTCCTCGGACCCAGTCCATCCTGTACGGGTGGACTCAGACCCTGCAGGCAGCAACCACAAACTCACAGCTGCGCGATTGGGAGAGAACAGCTCCAGGGCCCAGCACCCCGTCTCCGTGGGCATAGCCCCATGTTAGCAGCGCAGCCGCAGGCTGGCACGGGTGCTGTGAGTGAGGAAGGAGGCACACTGCTTGTGCCCCGAGGTGGCCTTTCCGGGAGACCAGGGAGCACTCGGAGGGCGTGGAGCAGGAGGAGGCGCAGTTCTCAGCCATCAGCGGGGAGCAGCCTGCACTGAACTCTCACTTGCTCAGAACCTCCAGGGTCAAAATCGAGATGTGAGTCGGAAGTCTCGGGGTCCCCATGGAGCTCTGAGGTTGGCACAGTTTGGCTTGCAGGGGTGGCTTGGGGGCTGTTCCTGGTCCTTGAGGTGTTCTCAGAGGGAGCGGAGAAGGTACTTAGTTCCTTGTTCGTTGGACAGACTTCCAGCACCTGTTTGGATCTGGCCAAAGCAGTGTCCCTTCCCAGGTTTTAGGAATGCAGCCTCTAACGGCAAGAAACCGCCTCTCCCCGCTCCCCACTCTCCACCTGCACGCTAAGCACCAGATCAGAAGGCCCAGGTCACTCAGTGCACAACTTGCCCGCCCGGACTGGCGGCCCACTGGCCAGGGGCTGGTGGCCACTGCCGGGGCTCAGCTGGATGTGCTGGCGTTTGGCCAACGCCTTTCTGGCATCCGCATGATGCAGTAAGTGAGCTGGGGCAGGAAGAAGGCAGCCGGCGCAGCGGGAGCCTGGACTGGATCACCTGAGTCCTGGAAGCAGCAGTGGAGTATCTGAAGTGATGGTGCCCTTGGACTCAGCAGGAGGAAGCCCTCCAGCAGGGGAGGCCGCTCCCAGCACTGACCTCTGGCTGCTGGCTTGGGCAACAAAGGCTCCACTTTGCCCGAGGCACCACACGCCTGGCGATGCCCTCTGGTTCCCACAATGACCCTGAGACCAAGTCGGAACCGACGTCCCAGCACGGAGAGGGTGCCGGGGCTGCAAGAGAGAATGCGCAGGTCAAGCAGCCAGAGGTGCTGCTGCAGGGGTCGCCCTCACCCCAGCGCGCTGCGGCCCTGACCTGGGAGCCGATGAGTGCCCGCGAGGGGGACATGAAGTCCCATAGCCCAGCCCTCGCACTTGATCCACGATGCCCCGTGACCCAGCGGCAATGTTCTAAAAACCCCGAACAAAAGCCATGCAGACATGCCTACAAGGCGAGGGCTGTCTGTGTGGGGCCCCAGCAGACAGAGCCCCCACCCCGCAGTGGTGGGGCCCCCCTCCCTGCTGGACAACTTTATCCGCTGAGCCGCTTCCTCAACGTCTCACATAAGCAGGTCACTCCAAGGGGTGCAGATTTTCTGCGACTCAGGAAATAAATATCTTTGCTTTGTAAAATCACTCTCGGGCAAAGTAGGTGCCAGGCAGCTTATAGAGGAGAAATTAGCTTAAGCCACATACTTTGGCTTCAGTGACAGGCACGAGTCTACAGCGTTTTAGGGTTCACAGAGGGGGGCTTTTTTTAATCCAGGGCCCTCCCTGTGCTGAGACATAAACCCCGGAAAGATCATCACCTCCTCCTGTCACCTCCCCCGCGACTTCCCCCTGGAACGCTTTAATGTCGAGTTTTGTCCCAGATGAGTGTCACTTGTTATCTTGAACACATGGTGGGCAGGCTTGGGGGCACTTGGGGGCCTCCCGTTTCCCGAGGCGTCGCCGGCGTTGGAGCCTGTGCGGCTGTGGTGCCGAGCTGTTAATCCACGGCTTATGGGGACCTGTCCCAGCTCTGGACTGATTAAGATTCTGTTTTTAAAGTGCTTCAAAGGAGCGGCCACACTGACAGTGGCTGGCACGACTGCCCCCTTCCTTTCACTCTTACTTTAACTGAAATGCAGGAACGGGCCTGGTGGCCAAGCCTGGGGCAGCGCTCTCAGCAAGGTGAGTAGCTGGCCAGCGACGGAGCAGCCGCCACGCAGGCAGCGTTGGCACGGAGTCCAGTAGCTGCTCAGAAAACAGGGTCCCCCATGGCACAGATGTGACCCCAGTTGCCCCCAGAGGCTCACGCTGTGTCCCGGGCTCAGCAGGCAGGAGGTGTGGTCGGGTGTCTGTGGTGCCCAGGTGAGCTAGTGTCTGGCGGGCCCCTGAGCCACCTGCAGCTCTCCGGGGACCTTGTGCTCTGCGAAGCCTTCCTCAGGGAGCTGTGAGTCATGGTGTTTCTTGCCGGGCTGCTCTGGGTGTGGAGGCTGACCCGGGGGGTCAGCAGAGGGGGTCAGCGGCCTGACTGTGCCACTCAGAGTGTGAGCACTCGGCAAGGCTGTGTTCCCCACTCTCTGGGGCCGGCAGCACCCCCACCCCTGCCCCCCACTCACATTCCTGGGTTGGCTGGGCTCAGCTGGGCAGCCTCACTCGCTGTGCTTAGATGGGCAGGGGAGGCCCTGGAGGCGGGCACCAGGCTGGACAGCGGTGGCAGCTGCCCGGAGAGGCAGAGCCTGGCAGCTAGGCAGCCGCAGGTTTCTCTTCCAGGCTGGCCTCGTCTGGGTTGAGGCCGTCACAAAAACCCGCACAGGGTCCGGAGGAGCAGACACAGGTTCTGCCACTGCATGGGGGACCTGTGGGCAGGAAAGGTGCTGACCACTTCCAGAAAACCCAGCTGCACCGTCCTTCCACGCCACCAGGCCTCGTGTCCATCTCTGCTGATGGAGGTGATGCCGCTGTTCTGTGTGCCAGCGCCGGGCAGAGCTGGCAGCTGCAGAGACCTCCAGCCACGAACTCTAAGACCCCCCGGACGTGCAGTGCCTTTCACTGAACATCCTGAGTTTATGGCGTGACCACGTGACCCAGCAGCTGCGATACTACCTGGAAACGTCCAAATCCCGCAGCTCAGGGCCTGGGTTCTAGTCCTGGCTCTGCTTCTGATTCCAGTTCCTGCTAATGCTCACCCTGGGAGGTAGCCATGGTGTCTCAAATACTCAGGTCCCTGACACCCATGTGGGAGACCTGGATTGGGATCTGGGTTCCTGGCTTCAGCCCAGTCCAGATCCTTCTGCTGTAGGCGTTTGGAGAGTGAACCAGCGGATGAATGGTCACTCTCTGACTCCCTCTACCTTTTAAATAAATAGAAAAATAAAGCAATTGTCAACATACATTAATATACTACAAAACAAACCCCAAATGAGAAAGTATTAGTTATAATGAAATCAACAGTAAGTCAAAATGTTTCCGTTACTATTTAAAGCAGTGTGTATCAGATGGACAAGACTGCTAAGTCACGGTTAATAATCACCAGACTATTTAGGGAGGCTGGTGTGAATTAATGTGCTCCACTGTCATAAATGCCAGGGGGTAGCGCCCTGTGAAGCTGTGATTTCCAAATCTTGTCTAAGACAGGCTTGTTTTAATAGTTGGCTGTCACAGCGAAACAGAGCACCTTGGGAATACATGCAAATTCATACCAGACAGTACTTGGCTGGCTGCATGTCCAGGATCATGGTGCTCTTTGAATCAATGCATCCAGCAAGTATGCAAAGGCCTTTGTGAAATTCAACTTGTGAACAACCGCCCAGCAAACTGACCGGAAGGAGTGCACTTGTGTATTTGTAACCAATGGGTTCAAAACACACTGGAGCTTTTCTGTTTGTTTGTTTGTTTGTTTGTTTTGACAGGCAGAGTGGACAGTGAGAGAGAGAGAGAGAGAGGAGAGAAAGGTCTTCCTTTTACCGTTGGTTCACTCTCCAATGGCTTGCGCGGCCGGCACGCTGTGGCCGGCACACCGTACCAATCCGAAGCCAGGAGCCAGGTGCTTCTCCTGATCTCTCATGTGGGTGCAGGGCCCGAGCACTTGGGCCATCCTCCACTGCCTTCCTGGCCACTGCAGAGAGCTGGCCTGGAAGAGGGGCAACTGGGACAGAATCCAGCACCCTGACCAGGACTAGAACCCCGGGGTACTGGTGCCACAGGCAGAGGATTAGCCTAGTGAGCTGCAGTGCCGGCCTGGAGCTTTTTATTTGGAAGACTTTTTAAAACAGATTAGAAAAACTGTTTCTGTGTTTAAAGATGAGCAGACACAGGAGTTGAAGGGGAGAAATGGAACAGGTGTGGCAGAAGGTCGCCTGACACTGAAAGCGGGTCCAGGCAGCTGTTTGCAGAGCCCTCTGTCACCTGCGGCTTTCCAGGGTGGGTGTTTTCTCTGGTTGCTAAGAACTTCCTCTGACCAGTAGGGATGGCCCACAGGCACTCCCGGGCCTGGGGATCGCAAGGCTGGGCCCGTGCTGCCTTGGGCCTGAGAGACACTGGGCTCGCCTGGACTCTGCTGCGGTGGCCACTCTGCTCTGAGGCAATGTCTGTGTGCACATGTGTGTGCTTGTGTGGGTGCATGCACGTGTGTACATGTGTGTTCTTGTATGCATGTGCATGTGTCTCCTAGAGTCATCTCTCCACTTTGTGAGGGATGCTTAATTACAGTGCAACAAGGAGTCAGGAATTCCCAGTCATCAGCACACACAGCTGGGAATGCCACACCCCCTGCCTGGGACTGTCCCTCTGAGCCCCTCTTGCCCCGTCTGCCCCTCCCTGGAGGACAAGATGCCCCTGGATCTTTCACTGCTTACTATAGCCCAGAGCCCTGCAACTCCTTCTTAGAGTTCCTGGATGGCTCCGTGGCCCCTGTGGACCCCAGGCAGACCCTGTGGTGGACTAAAGGTGGCTTTGTCTAAAGCATGGCGGACGGGACTTGTCTGAACGACCTGGGCCATTGCCCACAGGGAGGGACAGTGCTGGGGATGGGAGAACAAGAGGGCTGGGGGCAGGCCCAAGGCTGCCGGGGCCACATCACAGCTGGGGATGGGCCTGCCAGCAGTTCCCGCTGCACCCAGAGATGTGGGCACAGAGCAGGGCTGCCAGCTCCTGTGCATAAAACCAGGGCGCCATCCTGGGCAGTGCTCTCTGCCGGTGAGGAGCAGCTGGCTCGGTCCCTGTCATCCCAGTGGCCCAGGGCCTTGGAGCGGCACAAGCCCAGGCTGTGCATGTGGTCCTGGGACAGGGCAGTGTCAGCCCTTCTGTAGGGTGGGGCTCTTGACTGGGTGTGGCCACGGCTGCCTGGGGGGCTGCTCTGCTCTTGTGGGTTTACTCACTGAGCAGGCACAAGGAGACTCCTGTGGCATGGCCTGACTTCACCCCCAAGCTTGCACGGAGCAGGCCCACAGCTGCTTCTCCGTCCACGCCTTCCTCCTGGGTGTGACTGTGGGGAGGCTGTGACCTGCCCTCGGTCTTTGCTGCCCCGCGTGCCGCAGCCTCTTCGCCATCGGAGCTGAACTCCTGGGGCCATCTCCCCTCCAGCAGGTATGCGCCGTTTCCTCTTCTGCGCTGGGGCTGCCGCTGGGTCACCGTCTCGCAGCTGCACCTGCTCGCCCCAGGTGAGGGTCCCTCTCTGGTCTTCCTTGCATCTCAGAGCGCAGCTTCTGCCTTTCCCACCTCAGTCAGTGTCAGCACTGGGCTCGCGTGTGCCCCTCAACCTCTCCCCACTGTGTTCAGGCCCTAGGGCCTCAGAGGTGACTGTTATAAAATGAGGTCACGAGGGTGGGTTTTGGAAGAGCAGAAGCCAACGGTGCCCACAAGCCCGGCAGAGAGGCCTCCAGCCGGGGAGACGATGCCTCTCTGCTGTGTAAGCCGCAGTCGGGAGAACGAGTGCAGTGCGCGCTCTGGAAGGCTCTGCTGCCCTTTGAACACCGCCCCCCCTTCCCCCTCCTGGCTTCTTCCTGCTGTGGTTCAAACACGCCCCTGCTGCCCACTCACAGGCTGGAGCCCAGGGCAGTGTAAGAGGTGGGCCCCAGGAGGTGAGTGAGAAGGAAGGAAGGGGCTCCTGCCCTCCCCAAGGGGCTAGCGAGCCCTCCTGTGCCTCCGCCGTCCGCCACTTGGGGCGCAGCAACCAGGCGCCGGACACCACCCCTGATCCACGACCTGGGCATCCACAGCTCCGAACCAGACACTCCAAGGAAGCTGTCATCGCGTCCAGTCTGAGGCATTTTGTTGCCGCAACAGGAGTAGAGTGGGCACTGCCCGTGCCGAGCCATCTCCTGGTTCCAGTGTCTTCAGGATCTGCGCGATCGCCCTGTGGGGCTGCCGCCCTCCCGTCCCGCGTCTCAGCAGCAGCCTCCCTGCCCGCTCCTTTCTGATTAGATTTGCAGCTCTGGAGTTTGCGTGAGAAGCTGCCTGTGCGTGCTGCTCTGTCACTGCTGCCTCGGGAGGACAAAGCCCGCCGCCTCTGCCTGCTGCCACTCTCCAGCGCCGCGCCTCCCCCCGTGCGGCGGAGCCCTCTCGGGGGCTCACCTTCCAGGCGTAGGAACGTCCCACGTGGGGGTTTGCTTCCCCCTCCGGTTGCACCAGGGGCTCCAGTCCCATTGAGTACGCTTTTAATTGCCTTTCTTGGCTGAGATCCGCACACCAGGCCTCAGACGTCACGTGCTCAGGGTTTTGTTTTGGGGGGAGCCCCTTTTCTAGACGGTGGGAAACGTCCCTGCTGATTTCTCTCAGCGGTGGTAGAAGTTCTTAGTCTGTATTCATGAATGGGGGGCCTCACACAGGGGCTGCTGTGTCAGCTCACCTACCCCGTATCCACCCCACCCACCTGCCGTGCCAGGGCCTGGGTCTGGTTCCGCCTCCCACGGGCTGCTCCCCGTGTCAGCCCCCAGTACCACTCTGTCTGGCTCTGACTTCCACTTACTTTGGACTTTTGTTCTTTCTTTCCTTTTTTTAAAGATTTATTATTTATTTGAGAGGTAGCGTTACAGAGAGTGAGGTCTTCCATCCTCTGGTTCACTGCCCAAATGGCCACAATGGCTGGACCTAGGCCAATCTGAGGCCAGGAGTCAGGAGCTAAGCTGGACTCTGGGCTGGGGTACGGTGGGCAGGGCCCCTGTGGGTCTTTCTAGCCCGTCTTGCCTGTCCGCACAGGGCTGCCTTCCACCTGCTCTTTAGGAAGCAGTTGCTCACTCGCTCGCTCCCGTCCTGAACACACTGCTTTTTCTTCACTCCTTCTCCGGCCAGGCTGGGACCTGCTCCGGGACCCCAGGTCCTACTCCGTCAGCTGAGGGCTGGCTCCAGCACTCACCCTGCCTGTGACTCAATGGGCCTGACAATTCCCGGTCACACAGTCACTTGTGCTGCAGGGTCAATCTCTACTAATCCCAAAGCATGCTGGGAGAGGTTTCCAAAGAGAGGGAGACTCGGCCTCTCCCGGGGACCCTGGGCATCTGTGCCGTGACTCCCACAGAGGATTTACCAGAAACCCCATTGTGTTCTTACACCCACAGATCCTTCTAGAAGCACTCCCTCTGCTGCTCCTAGAGAACGGGTGGCTGTGGCCCTGGCTCGCTCTGGGTGGTGTTGGCCGCTGGCAGCCTTCGAGAGTTAAAGCAGATGGGTTGGAACACTGTGGTGTACTGTGGTGTACATATAGTCCGTGCTTTCTAAGCAGCGCCACAGCTTGTCCTTGGCTCTGAAGACGTGCCCTGGCTCACGCACGTGGAAGGCCCCTGGGTCTTCACAGGCTCGCTCCTAACTTCCTGCCCACATGGATTTCTCCAGGTGCCCAGGGTACTCCCCTCCTTCCGCTAGTGTGTCGGCCACAGGGTGGATGGCAGTGGCTGGGTTTCTCACAGACCATGCTGCTGAGAGGGCAGAGGCCAGCCCAGGCCCTGGGCAAGAGCCCGCATGCCCCTTGCTGTGTGAGGGTGAATGGGGAGGATTGGGCAGAGAGCGCCAGCCCCTTCCACAGCCACATCTCATGTGCCAGAGGAAGGCTGATCCGCCCAGGCACAGCGGGCACAGCTGCTGTGACCCGGGACTGAGTCCTGGCTGCCTGGCCTTGTCCTTCCCCACGGAGCAGTGACGCCAGCCTGACGTGGTCGGGAACCGGCCGCCCAGGGGCCGAAGGCAGTGGACAGCCACGTGGTTGGGAACAGGCCGCCTGAGGGCCAAAGGCGGTGGATAGCCACGTGGTCGGGAACAGGCCGCCCAAGGGCTAAGGTGGTGGACAGCCACGTGGTCGGGAACAGAGACCTGAGGGCCAAAGTCGGTGGACAGCCACAGCAGCTGGGCGTTACAGCAAGACCTGCTGTGTGGTTCGCCTCTCTCCTCCTTTTGCAGGGATCAGCAGGTTTGGGGATGTGTTCAGCAAATGGTGGCGAATGTTCCCCCTAGCTGGCTGCTGCAAAGGAGGGGTCACGTGGGAAGACTCCCCACCCCGCCCTCCTGGAGCTGTGCCGGACATGGCCCCACCCACAGCTGCTGTTCAGCCTCCTCTCGGCCACGTGTCCCTGCTGCTGCTGAGAGGGTGGTCTTGTCCTGGCTTAGCCACCTCCTGTCCTTGGAGCTGGCCTGGTGCCTCCTGGGTTTCCTTCTCAGCCACCTCGCAGCCCTGAGCTCTCGGAGGGGCTGTGGTGACTGCTCCAGCCTCTGGTCTTCAAGGGTGGCAAGCTGGAAGCGGGCACTGATTTCCCTGCACACGTCAGGGTGCTGCCCATGAGCCGTGGGGTGAGACCCAGTGCCCCAGGCAGACGGCCTGACTTCCATGGGCAAGCTGCCCTGGGGAGGGCAGAGGCAGGCGTGGTGCCACGGGGGAGAGATCCTGGGGAGGGCAGAGGCAGGCGTGGAGCCACGGGCGACAGGTCCTATGAAGAGGAGAGGCAGGCGGGGAGCCGTGGTGGCAGGTTCTGGGGAGGGGAGAAGCAGGCGGGGAGCCTCCTATGGCAATTAGGGTTCCGGGGACAAGAACCCTGCTGCCTCCTGCGTTCCGCTCTGTGGACGTGGCTTCAGCTGCTTTCTTCAGTGTATGTGTGCACGTTTGTGAATGTATGTGTGATATGGTTGTATGAACATGTCTTATGTGAGTATTGAGTATATGTGTGATATGTGTATGTGGTATATGAATATGAAGTTGTATGTGTGCTATGTGATTGTATACACGTGTGGTATATGTATGTGGAGCTGTATAGGATTGTAGTATACATGTGTGCTATGTCAGTGTATCTATGTGTGTATGTGTGTGTATGTATTTCTGTGTGGTGTGCATATGCGTATGTTACGTGAATGCAAGTATATATGTGGTATATGTATGTAGAGTTGTGTGTGTATTGTGTAGTATTTGTGTATATGTGTGTGATGCATGGTGTGTGTTTATCTGTTATGTGAGTGTAAGCATACATTTGTGTATGTGTGTGGTATATATATGGAGTTGAGTGTGTGTGGAGTTGTGTGTGTGTCATGCAGTGTGTGTGTGCTATTGCAGTGTATGTGTATGTGTGTGGAGTATATATATATTAAGTCGTGTGTGATGTTTGGTGTGTATATGTGTGTATTATGTAAATATAAGTATGTGTATGGTATATTTACGTAGAATTGTGTGTGAGATTTGTGGTGTGTGTGTTATTGGAGTGTATGTGTATGTGTGGTGTACATATATAAAGTTGTATGTGTGGTGTGTGTACATCTGTTACGTGATTGTAAGCATATATGGGACTGTGTATGTGTGTGGTATCTATATATAGATATATATGGAGTTGAGTATTGCAGAGATGTGTGTGTGTCATGTGTGGTATGTGTTGTTGAAGTGTATGTGTGTGGAATATGTATAAGGAGTCATGTGTGTGTGATGTGTAAGTGTTATTGGACTGTATGTATATGTGTGTAGTATATGTATAAGGAGTCATGTGTGTGTCAAATGTGGTGTGCGTTATTGGAGTGTATGCATATGTGTGTGATACATAGAGAGTAATTTGTGTGTGTCATGTGTGGTGTGTGTTATTGGAGTATATGTATATATGTGTAGCATATATATAAGGAGTCGTATGTGTGTGATGTGTGGTGTGTATGTTACTGGAGTGGATGTATATATGTGCATTGTATATGTATATGAAGTTGTATGTTATGTGTGGTGTGTATGATATTGGAGTACATGTGTATACGTGTGGTATACATATATGAAGTCATGTGTATGGTGCGTGTTATTGAAGTGTAGGTGTATGTGTGTGGTGTACATATATAAACTCATTTGTGTGGGGTGTGCTATTGGGGTTTATGCATATGTGTGTGGCATATGTCACATGTGGTGTGTGTGTGATATTGGGGTACATGTATATGTGGTATGATATATATGGAGTCGTGTGTGTCATGTGTTATTGGAGTGTATGTGCATATGTGTGTGTAGTATATGTATATGAAGTTATATGTCATGTGTGGTATGTGTGATATTGGGTGGGTACATGTGTGTGGTGCACATGTATGACATCGTGTGTGTGCCGTGTGTGGTGTGCATGTGTGCGCTTGGTGGGGAAAGCTCTTTCTTTCCCTAGATGAGCATCTGAGTCCCAGCAGGAGGCAGGGCTTTGCCAGTACAGCTTCCAGCCCCTCCTCCCTGCTGCCCACCCCCAGGCCTGCCATCTGCGTGCTCCCACGTGGGCACACTCGTGTCCGGTGTCATCCAGCACCAGCGTCTGCCACGCTCCTGGTGCATCGAACACCTTCCAACTGTGTCTGGTCCAGGGCTTTCGGATGCCAATGTCCAGCAGCCTGGGGCGGCCCCGGGGCCACTGTGTGGGGGCTGGACGTGCTCAGCTCCCGAGCTTGGCCCGGTGTGTGGCTGCCCCACCACAGAGGGGCTGTGACCAGGCTGCAAGGGGACAAGCAAGAGACACAAGCATCCCGTGTGTCTGGGGCCTTTGGAGGTTCAAGCCTTGCGGGTCCATCTCCACTCCGAGTGGCTTACAAGCCCACCAGTCCCTGCTTCGGGCAGTGAGGGTCGTGAACTCCTTCCGGGACCTGGAAGCCAAGATAGACCAGGAGCCAACACGGGCCTGGGCAGGGCACAGCAGGATGTTCAGCGTGTGGTGGGCCTGTCCTCCAGGGAGCCAGCTCCAGCGAGAGTGGCCCTCGTGTCCCAGGCTCTCAGCAGCACCTGCCACTGGGACCCCAGAATGGAAAAGTGGAGACTCCTCCACCTGCTCTGGCCTTCAGAAGCTGTACTGGGGCCGAGCAGGGCTGGGAGAGTTTGTGTGGCCCAGCGCGCTTCTGGGCAGGGCGTGACAGGGCCGGGGACAGGCACTAGCTGTCTAGGAGTGGTAAGGATGTTGGGTCTCCTGGGCAGACAGGTATGTGGCAGGGGAGGAGGAAGGAAACTTGGGCAAATCGGCTCTGCCTGCCTCCCCCGAAGCCTCTGACGCACACGTCTGGGAGGCGGGCAGAGCTGGACCCTGGGGCTCCCTCAGGATTCCCTCTGTGGCCTTGTTGTTGCCCACTTTGCACAGCTGTGATCTCTGGGATGGCCAGAGCCATCCTCACTACACAGCCGGTGCTGGTCAGCAGTGCAGGGGAGAGGGGGGAGGGGAACCTCTGGGAACCAGACCCAGAACCCACCTCGCCCCCACCCACCCGTGAGCCCAGAATGGAAGGTTTTTTTTACCTTAATTTACATTTTACTGGTGTATTTCTCACCACGTCCAGGCTTGAGTTTTCACCGTAAACACTCACCGGGGTCGTGGCCGCAAGGAGACTGAAGGAGCCTGTGTGTGCTTTGCCGTCCCATTCTTTGTGCTACAGGGACAGGACCAGCAGATCCCCGTCTCCGTTCCAGCTCACCTGGACATGGCTAGACACGAGCGTGTCTACAGAAAGGCTCCTGGCGGCCTGGTTTCAAAAAGCAGCAGCAGAACATGAAAGTCAGCTTTGCCATTAGGAGTACGTAGGCAGGGCAGCGCCATCAGCCGCTGCCTGTGCAGAGGGGACTCAGTGACTTCCCTCTGTGCCCTGTGTCTCTCATCTGGTGGCCCTGGTGGGGGCGGGAGGAGGGTGCAGTGCCTCGAGGCTCACAGCCAAAACAGAGCGTTCTAATTTTAGAGCCCTAATGGTGCCTGTGGAGGTGCACGGAGGGACGGGTTCTTGGCTCAGCTGCACTGAGCCTTCCTAAAATAAAAGCACAGCCCGGATGCGCACGACGCTTCTGTTGCGCATGGTAATGTGTACGGATGGGGTTTTTCTTTCCTCTTGTTTACACAGAATATTAGAAACCTTGCACGTAAGATAGAGACGGGGGCAGTTGTTCCTCCTGCAGCGGGTGGGGCCGAGGCTGAGGGAGAGTGTCCTGGAGGCTGCCGAGTCCTTGAGGACGTGGGGCTGCCTGGAAGAGTGCCCCTTCCTGCCCTGACCCGTGGCTCCGGGCATGCCCTGCCCTGCCCTGACCTGCCCCTCCGTCTCCCCGCCAGCCGTGCCTCGCAGCTCCCTGGTCTGAGTCGTGGCTCTGGGTGTCGGAGGTGCCAGTGCCCTTTTCCGAGAAGGGCAGAGACAGCCCAGGCAGCTGAGCCCTCGTCTTTCTGTTGGGGGACCGAGGGGTCCACGTTTTTGTCTCTGACACACTAAAGAGTTCGAGGATGAGGCCTCGCAGAGCTGAGCAGAGGAGTAAGATTCACCAGCAAAGTGAAAGGAGGGAGTGCAGGCCCACTTGTCCATGACCTGTGACTCACGAGGTCGGGGTCATCGGTGTCTGTGACCTGGAGGCACAGGGCGTGGTGCTCTGGGCAGAGGTTTCCAGGAATTCGGCCTTTCCAGGGCGTCTTGAAGCGCCATGGCACCCGATGCATGATGGGACTCGGAGTGTCAGCCGTTTGATTATAATGATGTTTGATGGAGCAAGTGGCTGGGAGCAGATCCCAACCCCTCGGACTGCTGGGAAGTTGACTTCCATCTCCCCAAGCGTGCGGGTACAGACTCTGGCCATCACCCCTTCCCTTGGAGGGGCTGGGGTCTTCAGCCATTCCCCCTCCCCTAGTTCCGGGCACAAGGGAGACACTTTGGGAGGTTCTGAGGAACAATCCCACGTCCTGGACTGGGGACTCCTGTCCTGAATGCTGGGATCCTTTCTCCTCTGGGAGCAGATTCTGGTTGCGGGAGCTCCTCCCCAGGAGACGCCCCGGAGCAAGCTAAGTCCCCAACCCCGGCCATATTCTGCCTGTTCCTTGGGTTCCAAAATTTCTCATTTTCCTCCTGCTTGCCGCTGGCCTGTCTCCTAAAACACCCGTCGGCCTTGCCCAAGGAGGAGGGAAGAGGGAAGATCAAAGTCGTCACATCACTTGCACCACATCTTGGCATCGATGTGAATGGAATAAGGACCCTCGTGGCCAGAATTCGATACTTGCGATTTCCAAGTTCCTCATGACCTTGACAACTTTACACAGAGGAGCAGCAAGTGGTCAGAGCTCCCTCATGTTCAGGCTTTTTGCCCCGAGGTCACCCCCTCTCTGTAGCTCTTGTTCCTCAAAACTGGTTACTCCCAGCCCAGGGCCGTGACACTCAGGAGGTCCCTGGCAATGACTCCCCTTTCTCCTCTCTAAAATTTGGATCTTTGATGATGTGCTTTAACTTTTTTTTTTCATGATTTATTTGAAAGGCAGAGTTACAGAGAGAGAAGGAGAGACAGAGAGGTCTTCCATCTGCTGGTTTACTCCCCAAATGGCCAAAACACAACAGCCAGGCTGAAGCCAGGAGGCAGAAGCCAGGAGCCAGGAGATTCTTCCAGGTCTCCCACATGGCTACAGGGGCCCAGGGACTTGGACCATCCTCCTCTGATTTCTCAGGTGCATTAGCAGGGAGCTGGATCAGAAGTGGAGCCTCCAGGACTTGAATTGGCTCTCATATGGGATGCCGGTGCTGCAGCCCATGGCTTAACCTGCTACACCACAGTGCCGGCCCCTTTAACTCATTTTAATGGATTGTTTCAAAGTGTAAATTAAGACATAGGGAAAGGTAATAAAAAAGTTATAAGCATCAAAGTATTTTCTTGGTGAGAAAAGTTAAGAAGGAAAAGGAGTTTTCTGGATTTAAAAAGGGCATTGCTTGTAATGATTGTTTTGTCCCGTGGCTAGTTCACCCTAGACTAGAAAGGAAACCACAGGACAAAACAGCTAAAGGTTTAGGTAAGTTGCAGGAGGTGTGAGCAAGTCAAGGAGGTCTGAGAGGAATAAATCTTGTAAGAAAAATGTAGGGGTGGGGCCGGCGCTCTGGCGTAGTGGTGAAGCTGCCGCCTGCAGTGCCAGCATCCTATATGGGTGCTGGTTCGAGTCCCGGCTGCTCCACTTTCCATCCAGTTCTATGCTATGGCCTGGGAACACAGTAGAAGATGGTCCAAGTGCTTGGGCTCCTGCACCCGCGTGGGAGGCCTGGAAGAAGCTCCTGGCTCCTGGCTCCTGGCTTTGGATGGGTGCAGCTCTGGCCATTGCGGCCAATGGGGGGGGGGGGCAGAGTGAACCAGTGGATGGAAGACCTCTCTCTGCCTCTCCTTCTCTCTATGTGTAACTCTGACTTTCAAGTAAAATAAATAAGTCCTTTTTTTAAAAAAAAAGAAAAGTGTATAACAAAATTTACTCTAATTCTTCACATACTATGTACAGTTTTTTAAAAATTGAACATTAATACCAAGGGTACACTGACGTAAGATTAAAGTCCAATCCTCTATTAAAGCAATGAGGTTTTGATCAATGGGATCAGTAAGTATCTGGAAATAGTCTTGATCTTGAAATTTAAAATTTTCTTTTGCAACATCACCTTTTAATAGCTTCTGTTTAATTGGTTTCTTCTTGTCAAATTTCTAGTTAGGTACTGTAAATGCCTTTCTGCTTCTGACTCTGTTAAATTGTTACAAATTTTGGGCTGATTCCACTTGCTAACACTTACATTCCAGGTTTTTATTTCCCACTTTGGTGACAGACCAATGAGACAGATTTTGTATTCTATTGAGGTAATCTTTTGTATTCTCTGTCTTTTGTTAAGTCTGATTGTTTAAAAACAGCTGAGTTTTAAGAGTTACAGTTTGTTTAAATAGGTACTTACTTTAAAACATTTAAGCTATCATTTTACAATTATAATTAAATCTGTCTGTCACTGGGTAATTCACACTAATTAAATGGATATTGTTCCATGATGTTAAGGGATCCTATTTCAACCACATATGTTAAGCTCTCTTGACATCTTTGACCGGCATTCTAAAAATCAAAGTTCTAAATTCTTTAGACTTTGATATTTCCAGCAGGGCCCTGGAAATGTCAAAGGATCTATCTCTCATCTTGTAGAGAAACTAAGTAGGCTACGTGGATTATATTAAAGGTGCCATCAATATGTGAAATGGTGCTAAACTTTGAGTTACGATAATATAAAAAGTCTAATGACATTATTGTGTTATCATTCATAATTGTTATTTAAATGAAAAAAGCCCAGAAGCCTAAAAGGGATAAATGTTTATAAAATCAAAATACTGTATGGAGGGCCAGTGCTGTGCTACAGCAGGTAAAACCACCACCTGCAGTGCTGGCATCCCATATGGGTGTCGGTTCAAGACCCAGCTACTCCTCCTCCAATCTAGCGCTCTGCTACGGCCTGGGAAAGCAGTAGAAGATGGCCCAAGTGCTTGGGCCCCTGCACCCACGTGGAAGACCCGGAAGAAGCTCCTGGCTCCTGGCTTCAGATCAACTCAGCTCTGGCTGTTGTGGCCATTTGGGGAGTGAACCATCGGATGGAAGACCTCTCTCTGCCTCTGCCTCTCTGCCTTTCAAATAAATAAATAAATCTTTCTTTAAAAAATGTGTGGAGTAAACAAATGCCTCTTCTTGCTGGTTAATGAATTTTATAATTTTAACCATAAATATTTAAAATATTTTGTCATCCACGATTTTATAGTCTTCTCTAAAAACACAACCAGATTTGAAAAAGACTGTAACAGATGTTGTTAAGTGCAGGTTTTCTGACATCTTTAAAATCAATGGACTAGGGGCTGGCCCTGTGGTGTAGAAAGTTAAGCATCTGCCTGAAGTGCTGGCATCCCATATGGGTGCTGGTTCTAGTCCCAGCTGGTTCACTTCCTAACGTACCTGGGAAAGCAATGGAAGATGGTCCAATGCTTGGGCTCTTGCATGCATGTGGGAGACTAAGAAGAAACTCCTGGTTCCTGGCTTTGGATAGGCCCTGTCCCAGCCATTGCAGCCATTTGGGGCATGATCAGTGGATGGAAGACATCTCTCTTTCTCTCTCTCTCACTCTGTCTCTCTGTATCTGCTTTTCAAATATAAATATAAACAAATAAATATTTTTTTTAAAAAATCAATGGATTAGATAACAGTTTCTAAAACTGAAAAAAATGCAAAAACAAAGTGCTTATGGAAATTAAAACTTTGTTGGTCCCGTGTTTAAATGCTTTCTCTTCTAGGATCCGAAGGACTTGTGCTGTATTCAGTACTTTAGGACCACTCTGCAAGCTGATAGAGCTAAGATTAACAGTGGATCCCAGGTGGAGCTGCCTAGGGACCACTTGTCCTTAAATCTCTTTGTTGCTTAAGTGCAGATACAAAGGTTTATGACATTAGTGACTCCACTTTGATTTTTACTTTTTCCTTGTAATCAAAGTCCTTTTTGAGCATATCACTGATCAATCATCTTGTGGCTAGTTGCTATTTGTCCCTGACTGCCAGGTCAGAGCTGACCTGCTTGTTGATCTGGTCCCCCACTGGGAGCCAAGTACCTGATGACCAGGAGTCGGTGTCAACAACCCTTTTACTAGGTCTGGGAAACAAAATGTACATCCTAGTGCAGACTTCTTTAGAATATCTAGAGGGGCTGGCACTGAGGTGTTGTGGGTGAAGCCACCACCTGCAGTGCTGACATCCCATATGGGCGCCGGTTCAAGTCCTGGCTACTCCACTTCCGATCCAAGTCTCCGTTATGGCCTGGGATGGCCGTGGAAAATGGCCCAAGTCCTTTGGCTCCTGGTTCTTGGCTATGGATTGGCACAGCACTGGCCTTTGCGGCCATCTGGGGAGTGAACCAAGGGATGAAGGACCTCTCTCTCTCTTCTCTCTCTCTCTGTCTCTCTGCCTTTCAAATAAATAAATAAATAAATAAATTTTTTAAAAAGAGAATATCTAGAGAGTTGGTTTTCCATCGAGAAGGGAATGGAGGAGAAATGGGCGACAAGTCAGGCTCGCAGAGAGCTGGCCCTGCCTCTCTAGGCTTTCAGACTCACGGTGCGCATCACGTTTGTTCTCACCTGGAAGGACGTGCGCTTTCCTCATGGGCACCGCCTTACCTCACAGGAAAAAAAAAACACTGTTAAAACAGGCCTGCAACTGTAATGTCTAGCTCAGGCCAGCAAAGATTAGGGATGGGGCTGAGCATCCTAGAGGCTGCCTCCCTGGTCTACTTTGCCAGAGACCAGGAGGAAGAGGAGCGAGATAGGCAGCAGGAGAAATGTAAAGACAGTTTGCAGCCAATTAATAACAGCTTTACACAGTGGCCTGCCATCAAGGAGACCCAACAAGGCCAGTCCACCCCAAATGGCACTGATTTCCAATGTGGAAAGCCAGGGCTTTGAGCAAACCGCCGTCACAACAGAAGCCAGATTCCAAAGAGCCCTGTCAGCTCTGCCAAGAGCTGGGCCACTGGGAACGGAACAGCCTGGGGCCGAAGGACTCCCAAGTCAGAACCATGGACCCTGCTGGATCCAAGCTGGAAAAGCCCTTCTGTCTGCCCAGCTTCCCTGGTGACCATGGTCAGTAATGTACCAGGCAGGACTGTACTTTTCCTCCCAAAGATGTCGCTTACTCTCTTATTTTTTTAATATTTATGTATTTATTTGAAAGTCAGAGTTAGAGTTGCACAGAGAGAGGAAAGTCAGAGAGAGAGAGAGAGAGAGAGAGAGAGAGAGAGAGAGGTCTTCCACCCGCTGGTTCACTCCCTAATTGGCCACAACGGCCGGAGCTGTGCTGATCCAAAGCCAGGAGCCAGGAGCTTCTTCTGGGTCTTCCATGTGGGTGCAGGGCCCAAGGACTTGAGCCATCTTCCACTGCTTTCCCAGGACATAGCAGGGAGCTGGATTGGAAGTGGAGCAGCCGGGTCTCGAATCGGCACCCATATGGGATGCCGGCGCTTCAGGCCAGGGCGTTAACCTGCTGCGCCACAATGCCAGCCCTCCGCATATTCTCTTTTAACCTCCTTTTCTGGCCAGTTCTCTTCCCAGGCTAGCTGGGTAATGGACGCCAAAGGGGTGTCTTCCCTAAGGGGGTTCACCCCTCCCTCAGGATGTCTCTTCCAGGACCCCGCAGGAAGCGAGAGATAGGCCTGCACCTCACGTACACCTGGCCAGGCCTGAACACCCAGCGACTCGTTCTCAGGACATCTGCCCTCCACGGGAAAACACCTCCTGGTTTGGACAGCAACTTCCGAGGCCCTTGAACACAGAGCCTTAGTCCTTTGTGTTGGACCCGTGTTTAATCTGCTTGTTAGATTTGTTTCCTCCAGACTTGAAACAATGAACTTCTAGATGGCCATGCACATAAAACCTGGGACAGAAACAGTTTCTGGAGCTGGCAACGCGGCCCCCTCAAGAGGCTGCACCCTGCTGGAACCCCGGCTTCACCGCAGGGTCTGTACTTTGCCCCTACTCAGTTTGAGAATCCAGAGCGCTCATCACCCTAACCCTGTCAGCAGCTGGGGTTTCCTTAAGCAGAGGGGGGAGTGAGAGAGCCTGGGGCTCGAAGCAGGCCAGGCTAACTCCATCCACAGCTCCTGGCTGGCGTGCAGACGCCGGACAGAACAGGATGGAAGCCCCTCGGACCAAGATTTGCCTGTGGACAAGACCCAGGTTTCGACAGAATCAGGTTAGAAAAGGCTGCACTGAGACTGCCCTGGCTTCACAGGAGCTGATGAGTGACCACTGCACCTGTTCTCTGGAGACGACACGGTAAAGACACAGACACCCCCGCCCGCGAGCCCACCACGGCCTCACTCTCTCTGGTCTCACTCTCTCTAGCAGCTCCTCTGTTTGCTCAGAGCTTCCCTGTCTCCTGCTCAAATAAAACTTTGCCTCTTTTTAGGTGAAGAGTGGTAGGAGAAGGGGCTGACTGCTTGAAGACGGGTGCTAACGACACCTACTCAAAAAACGGCCCCACCATGCACAATGTCTCTGCCATCCCCTTTCCTCCTCACAGTCATAGCTTTTATTCCTACCATGCAAAACTAACATGCTTCAAAAGTTCGTACAGGAACGAGTGATTGCCTTATCCTGGGCCATCAGGCAGGACCGTCACAAGCCTGCTCTCCCTCTCCAATCAATCCAATCCAAAGAATACACACGCGGCCCCTCTTCTGCGGGAAGCAGCCAGAGAGACCAGCGCCTGTCTCCTTATCTGTACTCACAGTCGGGAGCGATGGAGCAAGAATAAAACTTTAGATCCATTTTTCGGTTCTTTGCCTATGTGGCTGGGAGCAGATCCCAACTCCCGCTGCTTTGAGAAACTTCCCAACCCTTGCATTCTGCTTTAACCAGCTCAACCCCGCCTCAGCCTCAGCTGTTAGCTGGCCCTGTCTAGTGCCCGCCCACCCAGAACCCAAGCCTGGCTGTATAAACACCTCATCTGTGCCCTCTCCTCCCTGCCGTGGTCCTTCTCAGGTTTGTCTCCAAATAAACCTGTCTGGCTGTGGAGTTCCCCCCCCCCCAACCCCATGTTACCACCATGGGCGATAGCCAGAACCAGTGGCTGGCAGCAGCCCTGTTGGACAGTCACAGTTTCCCGTGGTGGCCGCAGGAGTTTTTTAGCCCTGGGGGGAGGGTGCCACTGTGGTGACAGATTCCTCCTGCTCTCTCCTCCCTGAGTCTCCTTGTCTGCAACACCTTGGGGATGATGAGGGCACCTGGGGTGGCCCTGGGCTCTTCTGCACAGTCAGACTTAGAGACCCTGTGCCTCTTTTACTCTCCACCCAGGGCTGGTAGATGTGGGACTCCTGCTCACTTCCAGGAGAGGTTCCCCTCTGGGGTTCAGAGCCGTGTGCTCCCGTGCCTGGTCTGGATCCTGCGTCCAGTCCCTGAGATAAAAGGCAAACACCCGAGCCAGCCCTGGATCAGCAGAGCCACCTGCGGGTTGCAGGGCAGGGGCTGACCCTGCTCCCCGTGTGCGGGGTCAGTGGGAGGGGTGCTGAAAGGCCTGCCTGGGCATGAGGTTGTCCAGAGGCTCACAGGGAAGCAGAAACAGCACACTTGGGAAATGGGGCTTCCACTGGGCCTGGTGAACCTGCCAGTCCCGAACAGGAGGAGAGTGTGTGAGTTCTCACCAGGGGAGCCGCCACCACAGGCCCCTTCCTCTGTGCCTCTTATGCATGTTCTGTCCATGTCCATCTTTCTGGAGCACCTGTCCAGGAAGTGGCCCTAACTGTTCAGTGGTCACATCCCTCCTGGGGGCACCACAGCAGCCTGGCTGTCCACAACCACCAGCTCCACATGCATCGTGGGCCAGGGGCTGTCCGCATGGACCAGCCCGGGGCTGCTGACTGTAGCAGCGGTCCCTTTGGCTGGAGTAGGGGAGGGCATGGCAGGAGGTCCCCAGTTGACCTGCCCAGTAAAAGGACAGCAAGTGCAATAGAAAGCTGGTAAGTTAGGTCAGGTGCATGTGCTGTAGTCTGATGCTGAAAAGCAGGGAACCGGGTCAGCCGCGTGGTGCGCCAGGTTGAACTGCCGCTTGGGGTCCCCACTTCCCATATGGAAGTGCCTGGGAAGGGGTCCACCTCTGGTTTATGTCCCACTTTCTGCTAATGCATAACCTGGGAGGCAGTGGGTGATGGCCGAAGGACTTAGGTCCCTGCCACCCACAGGTGGAGTTCCTGGCTCCTGGGTTTGGCTTAGCACAGCTCAATTGTTGTGGGCATTTGAGGAGTGAACCGCTGGATGGAAGATCTCTCTGCCTTTCAAATATATAAACTTCAAAAAAATTTTTTTAAAGAGGAAATGGAAGTTTGGAGTATCTTTTGTCTCTTTTCGTTTCCCTGGCCAGGGCAGCCAGTACAAGATGGTGCCTGGCTGTGGCACAGGCCCGAACCGTGCAGACTCAGCTCTCCAGAAAAAATGACAGCCGTCCGAGTACACGCAGGGGGCTCGGTGGAGATGGTGGTGGATGCCCACTGGTCCTCCCCAAATGCCCGCAACAGCTGAGCTGTGCGAGGCTGGAGCCAGGAGCCAGTCCTGGGCAGGGCCTCCTGTCACTGCTTCCTGAAGGGGATTTTAGTGGCACCGCGTGCATGGTCCCTGAATTACAGGCTTGCCACTACTGTGAGGATGGTGGTGGCGGCATTGCGAGCTCTGATCGTGGAAGGAGTCTGAGGCTGGTCTTGCTGAGGGTCAGTAGAGGCTGGGCCCTCCCCCCGACTCCACCAGTGTGCGGGGTCTCCCTCCAGGGCTGCGGGAGTGTGGCGTGGAAGGGCCGCGCTGCCTGGGGAGGCCCACACCTCTCCTGCGGTGAGTGCTCTCTTGTGGAACTATTAGCCTGGCACTTTCCGCCTCTAGCAGGCATCAAAGAAGGCTCCCCACCCCCACCCACCAGATGTCCCAGCCTGACATGCCCAGCCTCCCACCCTCTGGTACACGGACGGATGTGACAGTCGGGAGCCCTGGTGCTCGGAGACTTCCCAGTGCCTGATCTGACATCATCCAGCAGATGATAATTACAAGGCTCGGTCCCTCCCTGCTCGCCACACCCCCACGGAGACGCCGCGGAGCTATGTATAAACACGCGCCCCTAGGCGCCGGCATCCTGGAAGGGCTGTGCTGACAGTGACCATGAGGGCAGTGTGAAGGAAGGTGGAGGCGCCAGACGCGAGCTCTAGGCTCAGCGAGAGAGAACCCGACACCCGGAGGGCAGCTGACGTCACCCCCCCG
>CM027407.1:917623-969191 GCA_015711505.1 Sylvilagus bachmani | reverse complement strand
ATGCTGGAGGCAGCTGAGAGGGCGCAGCTCCTGGGGAGGCCAGGATGTGGGGGGCGGGCAGCCTGCCATCTGGAGCACTGAGACCCCGCCCCCGCTCTGTCCTCCAGGACAGGGTCCCAGGCAGAGCCAGGCCGCTGGGACGCTGGACACCTGTGACCTCGGTCCCCGAGTCCTGAGGGATGCCCTCCATCCTTAGTGTTCCAGCTTTGTGACAGCGGCAGCCACCGCTCTCCCAAAGGCCCTCCCCAAAGCTCAGGGTGGGCATGTGTCCCCCATGTTCCCGAGATGAGGTCCCTGGACTCTGCCCCTGCCACCCCCTTGGCACACTGTCCCTTCACCGAAGGGTCGGGTGGCAGCCTCTGCTCCCCCAGGCCAGGCCCGTTGGTTTTTCAGGATGTTTGAATCACACCCGTGACACTTGGAGACCAGTGACCATCCATCCTGCCCCCATCCCAGGTGACTGCTGCCGGCCGGTGGTATGGACCGTCCAGGACTTTCCCTCTCCAGGTGGATCCCACAGATCTCTGTGTCCTGATCCGCCTGCCCCACGGCCTCTGTAGAGACTGGGGCCTTCCAGGTGCTGGGACACGGACAGCGGTGGGTGCACCTTGCCAAAGTTCAGGCACTTTGTGTGCCCAGGTGAGCCACCGGTGGGCCCCACGTGTTTGAGGTTCGCCCCGCCCACCTCTTACCAGCGAAGCGGCCGGGCTCAGCAGGGGCACCTGGGAAACGCTCGACCCCCCAGCCCTAACGGGGCCCTCCCATGAGCGACCCGTGGGTCCCAGGCCGGTCCCAAGCCCTGCCCGGGCTCTCCAGGGTCCTGGGGCCTCGGTCCCGGAGACGGCAGGCGGCACCGCCGACCCTACCCCGGCTCCGAGCTTGCTCGTCTGCCGCTGCGCTTGAGGAGACTAGCCGGGGCGGGGAGAGGCCACTCGCGCAGACCAAGAGTCCAGTTTCACGAAAACTCCGAGACTCCGTCCCGAGGCCAGCCCCGTCACCGTCCTCGAGTCACCCGCGGACAGGTGCAGCGCACCAGGCACCTGCAGGGTCCGGACGGCAGGTCGCCGGGCGGAAGGGCGCAGACCGGGCGCGGAGCCAGGGCCCCCGGGCGGCGGGAGGGCCGTCTAACTACGCCCTGCAGCGGCGGGGCCAGCGGGCCTCCGGGCTGGGCCAGGCCCCGCGGGCTCGCGTGCAGCTGGCCGCTCCGGGACCCCGGCCGCACGGCGCTGGGCTCGCAACCCAAGCCCGCTGAGGGAACTGCAGCGGGAGCCCGCGCGAACCAGGCTGGCACCGCAGGCGCCGCCCGGCACCGCCCCCAGCCCAGGGCCCGCCCCCGGCTCCTCCCCCGGGTCATCCGCGGTTCCTACAGGCTGCCTCGCGGCGGCCAGGCCCGGCCCCCGCCCCGGCCCCGCCTCCACGTGTGGCCCCGCCCCTAGCTTCCACTCAAGGCTCCGCCCCCGCTGCTTCCACGGTTCGTCCTCCCGAGGCCCAGCCTTCTCTCCGCCCCAACGTGCGGTTCCGCCCGCTCCGCCATAGGACTAAGTCCTTCGTCCCGCCTACGGCCCCGCCGCCCTCCTCGTCGACTCTAATTGGCATTTTGCCAGAAGGCTTCTCACGTTGGGATTGGCTACGCCAATAGCCATTCCGCCGTTCTATTGGTCCCCGACGCCCGCTTTCGCCGGCCCTGCCCCTGTGTGGGGGCGTGGCCAGCGGCGGCGGGCGGCGCGGGATTGGTCGTCGGCATAGAGGGGGCGGTCCCGCGCCGCGCGCAGGGCTCGGCCAGGAGCGCGAGTCCTCAGCCGCCTCAGGCTCCTCAGCCGCCTCAGGCTCGGGCCGCCGCTTCGCCCGCCTGCTTCTGCCCCACCCGGCCGCCCTCCACCGGCCGGCGGGCTCTCGCCGTCCGCTGCGGGACGGGTGAGTGGGGAGTCGCGGGGCCGGGTCCGGGTGGGGGTCCGGGACTCGCGTCTGGGTCGCCCCGCATCCGCGTGCCGGACCCCCTGTGAGGGGCCGGAGGACGGGAGGACCCCGCGGGCCCCGACAAACTCCTTCGACCCGGCGCGCGGGGATCCCGTGAGGGAAGCCAGGGTTCGGGGCGCGGGCAGGTGTCCCGGACGGGCGCCGGGCGGCGTCTGCGCTGGGGAGCGCGGACCCGGGCAGGGCGCGCGGCGGGGCTCCGGGCCAGAGGGTGCGCCGGGCGCGGCGACCCGGGCGCGGGGCCTCGAGCTGGCAGAGGCTCCGTCCCGGGGTCTTGGCCACGGCGCCCGATTCGGAAGTCGTCGCCGCAGACGGAGCGGCGATGTCGCGCGCTCGGGACGCTGAGGCTCCCTTGTCAGACGGCGCAGATTTCGTCTTCCGACAGAGGACGGGGTCTGGGGGCGCGGGGCGCCGCGCTGCCGAGTCCCCCGGGCCCGGCTGCGGCCCCGAGGTGACCCCGAGAGTCGGGGCAGGCGCGCGGGCGGCGCAGGGCCCCCTGGGTCGCGGCGTCGGCGTTTTTGAGGGGTGGTCGTGGCGTTTCTCGTGCTCGCCTCCAGTGCTCTGCCTGCAAGAGTCGCCTTTTCCTTTTGGCTGGGGTGTTTCCCCGTGTTTTCGTACTCTGAAGTTCGTTGCTCGCACGGGAAATTGGAGACGCAGGCTGGCAGGTCTGGGCTGAGGAGGACTCGCAGGGCGAGCCTCAGCGGGGCCTGAGGCCGCGCGGGCCCGAGGGGCCTTCGAGAGCGGGCTGGGCACCGGGCAGACCCGGCTTGCGGGCGCTGCCCTCGCACCGCCCTCCCGCACTGAACTAGCTGGCTTTCCCCAGCAAGCCTGGCCACCTTTCTGCTCTTTGGAACTGGCAGATGTGGGCCCCACAGGATGTGTGCGGGGTGCTTTCTTGTTGAAGAGAACCGACCCCAGGCCGCCATGAAGAGCAATTCATCACCTCAAAACTTCTCAAAGCTGTTCATTTTGGCCCAGAGAGAAGTGTGCAGAACAGTGGCACTCTGGGGCGATCAATAGCGAGGAGCGAGAGGAAGGGATTAAGCCCTGCGTTGCGAGAGCTGGAGCCGCCCTCCAGGGTGTTTACAGACCTGGAGGAGCGCGGGGAGGCAGGGTCTTCCACAGCACCTGCAGTCACTCAGCACTGGCAGCTTTCACTTCAGAAAGTTTGTATCTGGACACTGTTGTGTTTTCCAAGTACATTCATTACAAGGGTTTTAGAACTGATATAACTTTATAGACTTTCTTAGTTGACTCTCAATTTTATATGGTATCGAAAAGGATATATGATGGTAAATGAAGTCTTTATCACTGGAAAGGTGGGACACCTGTCTGGAGTTCAGGGCTTTGTGACTGGTGTTACCATGGGTGATTCTGGTTAGTGGTGATAGTGGGCCCCAGAACGTCACTTTGCCAAGAAGCAGTAGAGACATAAAATCCACACAGCTTCATGCTTACATTTTTGGCTCTTTATGGGGGAAAAAGCTCAACACATGGGTACATTTTATCAGCTGTTTTAAAAGAGCTGTCCTTTTCTGTGTTGTTGGAGAGAGGTTGGAAGCATGCTGCATTTATAAATTTGGAAGAATCCCATGAGGGCCCTGAAACAGTCCAGCCAGTCAAGGTTGAATCCTGTGTGTCAGTTTCAATGTCTTAGTTCCTGGACCTCTAGGCTTGTGTCAGTGGCAGTCATTCATGTTTTCACAGAGGTCTCAGGCCAAGTTGTACATCCCCTTGGTGAAGAATGCTGGTGCTTTGGGCTACAAGTTTTCAGCAGCAACAAAAAACAATTGCTTGTGTTTGGAATTATCACAAGTTAAACATTAGAGTGGATACCGTGGCTTTCTAGGCAGCTCTGATGTCTCTAAGCTCCCAGTCTTTAGTGGCAAGGACTCTCTAAATAGGCAAGGCTGGATCCTCTGTCCATGGTGCTGAACCTGGTCCTGTACAAATATTTCCTTTTTTTTTTTCTTTTTCCCACTTTAGACTTCATTTTCAGTGTTAGAGTGATTTTTGGTGCATGTTTTCAAATTAATTTGGCCATTCACATTATCAAAAGAAAATTGAACAGGGAAGTTTTATTGAACCTGAGCTGAGCAAACCTTTGAAATACTCGAGCCAAATAATTGTTTCTTTTTTTAAAATTCTCTTTGAAGTTTTTTTTTTAGATTTATATATTTATTTGAAAGTCACAGAGAGAGAGAGAGAGAGAGAGAGCAAGCACAAGAGAGAAAGAGAGATCTTCCATCTGCTGGTTCACTACTCAAATGTCCACAACGGCTGGAGCTGGTCAGATCTGAAGCCAGGAGCCAGGAGCTTCTTCCAGGTCTCCCATGTGGGTGAAGGGGCCCAAGCACTTGGGCCATTCTCCGTGGCTTTCCCAGGCCATAGCAGAGAGCTGGATGGGAAGAGAAGCTCGGAGTCTTAATGGGTGCTCATGTGGGATGCCAGCAACTAAGGCAGTGGCTTTACTTTCTACACCACAGCATTGACCCCTAATTGTTTCATTTTAAAAATGAATAATTGTGCTGACTTAATGGTCTGTTTCCTTTGCTTAGTTTTTCTCCTCTCCAGGTGGGAAGTTTTTTTTTTTTTTCTAGAGCATGGATATAACTATCAAACCATTGATGTTACATGAGACTTCGCTTTCTAAGCAACCCCCCTCTTGCAAAAGTATACTTTATGATAAGACATACCTCTATGTGTACACAGGGACAACTTGTCCCTAAACAGGGTTGATTGTAGCACCCCTCACACTCTGGCATGCCGTTCCCACTTTTCCTGGAGAGGGGTTTAGTATGTGCTGTGCACTGTTGGGTGATTGCCAGGCATTCCTGTGAGCAACATCTATTCTTTTGTTAATATTGAGGACATTTTGTAAATCATTTAATATTAATCCTTTATTTCTCTTGGGATTAATTTTGACATTAATTTTTATTTAAAATTGTCCTGCAGGTTAGCAGTGAAAAATAATGTGTTTCACTTGTACAGATTCTTTCATGTGATTTTAATTTGGGCATCAACCTAAGAAATGAATTGTTTAGATGTTTTGGATCATCCTAAATTAATTCATTGGTCCCATTTGTTGTATACTTAACTCCAATTACTCTTTGAAATCTTTTTTGTTGAAAGAAATTCAGGAAAGCTCCCTTCTGCTTCTTCCAGGCTTCAGAAATGCTCTCTGAATGCCTACTCTCTGGGAATTCACGGGGTGTGAGCCAGACTTCTTATTCTTAAAGGGCTCACCAGTTCAGAGTAAAGAGAGGACATGTAAGTGGATGGATCTGGGTGTGCACATGCTGTAGCTTGTAGACAGGAAGCCTAAAGAGTGTATGAAGAGGAGTGATTCGTTTAGGCTTGGATCAGAGAAAGCTTCAGAGATGAGGTAGCCTTTGGGCTGAGCCCTAGAGAGTGAGTTGTAATTGTTTGGGCTTAGATAGGTATATATTGATTAGAAAAAGACAAGAAGCTTGGTGTAACTGGAGAAAGAGTATGTGGTAGTGTGGCACCTGGAGGTGTGTATGGGGGCAGAGGGGAGGAGTTGGGATTCTACTTGAGGTTAAGGGGACATTGTGAAATGGTTAGGATCCTGTTGGAGTGTGTGTGTGACGGGGTGGGAGGGTTTATGTGGTAGGTAGAAAAGTGGCTCCTGAAGGCTGTCCATGTTCAAATCCCCAGAAACTGTCAGTACAGTACCTGGCGAGGGAGTTATGGTAGCAGATGTCGTGAAGGTTGCTAACAGATTCTGGATCATCTGAGTGGCTCCAAGTAACGAGGTTCCTTAAATGTGGAAAAGAGAGGCAGAAGAGGCAGTGTCAGAGTGATGTGGGATGAAAAGGACTCTAACCACACTTGCTGGAAGGGAGTCGTGAACCTCTAGAAAAGGCAAGAAAATGGATTCTTTCTGTATGTGCTCAGAAAGCAGCACAGAAAAAGACAAGAAGGTTTTTTCCTTGATTCTAGCCCAGTGAGACCAGTGTCAGGTTTCTGACCTCCAGAAGGGCCATGTTTGTTGTGCTGAGCCAATAGGAAGAGGAAATGGATACAAGTTGGGACTCTGTTTTAGACAGTCTTAGTGGAAAAGTATAAGGATCATGTTAACTTGATTATATTGGTTTTAGTAGCTAAAATGACTTGATTTTTAGGGGGGAATTTGCCCCCAACAAAGATGATTCTAATCACCAGATTCACCTCCTAGACAAGTCTAGCATCTGATGTTTTTTTATTTGGCCTGAATCCTACTTCCTGCCTTCCCCTGAGCAGCCTGCTCAGCCTGTACCCCTGCTAATTGCCTCATCCCACTGGCTCACCTTTTCTCTGTGCTAAACAATTGGGAGAAAGTGGACCACGTGTACACCTAGGGTTGGGACTGGGAGTCACAGACTAGGCACAATTGTAACCTCATAGCTGTTGTCAAATTCCTTACCAAAGATTTGTCTCCTTATGTCTTATTAATCCTTTGTTATCTACAGATGTTTTAATTTTTGTCAGTTGGGTAGGTATGAAATAGCTCACTGTTTCAATATGCATTTCCTTGATTACTAGTGAGTTTGAAGATTTATTTTATCTTTATTTTGGCTATTTATGTTGCCTCTTATAAATTGTGTTATTGAATTTTTTGTCCATTTATTCTCTGGGTTGTCCTTTTTAAAGCTTTATAGAAGTTCTTTACATATTTTGGGTTTTATTTGTGTCCTATTCTTTATCCTTTAAAAATTATGTTTTGATGAGCAGATATTTAATTTTTAAAAATATTTTATTTATTTATTTGAGAGGTAGAGTTACAGACAGACAGAGGGAGAGACAAAGAGAAAGATTTTTCCATCCACTGGTACACTCCTTAAATGGCCCCAGTGGCCGGAACTGGGCCAATCTGAAGCCAGGAGCCAGGAACTTCTTCTGGGTCTCCCAGACGGGTACAGGGACTTGGGCCATCTTCCACTGCTTTCCCAGCCACAGCAGAGAGCTGGAGCAGCCAGGACTCAAACCAGTGCCCATATGAGATGCCGGCCCTGCAGGTGGGGCTTAGCCTACTACACCACAGCGCCAGCCCTATGGTGTTTAATTTTAATGTAGTCAACAATCTTTTTCTTACAGTTTGTGGTTATTGAGTCTTATTTAAGCAATATGTGTTACTCCAGGATTGTAAAATATTTTCCTCTTTTAAAATTCATTTAAATATTTGCTTTTTATTTTTTACTTGGAACTTACTTTTGTGTGAGGTGTGAGGTGGAGCTCCCATTGTATCAGTGCTGCTTACTGAGCACCATCTACAGTGCTGCCTTTGAAACCTACCAAACTTCACAGATTTAGGAATATGGTTCTGGTTTCTCCATGTACCTAGTGATAATTTAATTTCTCTCTTCCTGGTTTTTAAATCTTTTCTTTTTTTCTGTTTACTTTACTTGGACACTGGACAAACTTGTATAGACATTATGTTAAAATTATCTTTGTACTGTTTTTCACTTGAAAGAAAATGCTGTTAATGCCTTATTTGTGAACTTTGCTATTATTTTTTGGTAGATGCTTTTTATTAGGTTAAGGATGGTCTCATCTTCTAATGGTTTGATAATAGTTTTTAAAAATGATAAAAATTAAAAATGATAAAAATTAAAAATTCATAAACATACATTTTATGTTTTAAAATCATAAAAATTTTAATTTTATTAGTTCTTATATATTTAAATAATTTTGTATTTTTCTTCTTTGAACTGTGGCTGAGATGAAATATCTTTTAATTTTAAGCCATCATTGATTTCCTGTAATAAAGTGTCCTTTGTCATGATGTAATACGTTAAACAATATTATTGGATCTAATATGCTAATACTTCACTTAGGATTTTGGCATTTATGTTTATAAGAGGTATTGACCAATGATAATATTGTCTGGTCTTGACCTTATTCAGATTTGGCATCAAGGTGATTCTTCATCTTTGTAATAGTTTCTGAAAGGGAGGTGTCTTAGTCATTTTTGTGTTGCTCTAACAAAATTGGCTGAGACTGGGCATTTTATGAGGAAGACAGGTTTATTTGCCTCGGGATGCTGGTGGCTAGAAAGCCAAAATGGCCTGGAATTGGTTTCTGGTGGTGGTCCTTGTTGGTGGTCCAACAAGATATCTGGCATCACATGGTGGGAACACATGGGAGAGTGGCAAGTAGCTTGTGTACAAAATAGGTCGTGTGACAAGGGAAGAATTAGGGACTGGAGAGGGGTCAGGTGCTGTCTTTGGTAGAAACCCACTGTCCAGGGGCTGATCCGCTCCTAAGAGCCTACATTCATTCCTTCTCATGGTGGTGCCCTCATGGTCTGACCATCCTCCATCAGACCACACCTCTTTTTTTTTTGACAGGCAGAGTAGACAGTGAGAGAGAGAGACAGAGAGAAAGGTCTTCCTTTGCCGTTGGTTCACCCTCCAATGGCCGCCGCGCTCATCCGATGGCAGGAGCCAGGTGCTAGGTGCTTTTCCTGGTCTCCCATGGGGTGCAGGGCCCAAGCACTTGGGCCATCCTCCACTGCACTCCCTGGTCACAGCAGAGGGCTGGCCTGGAAGAAGGGCAACCGGGACAGAATCGGGCGCCCAGACCGGGACTAGAACCCGGTGTGCTGGCGCCGCAAGGCAGAGGATTAGCCTGTTGAGCCACGGCGCCGGCCCAGACCACACCTCTTAAAGGCCCAGTTCTATCACCTTGAGGAACAGGTATCTGGCACTTGAGCCTTTGGGAGTCAAGTCACATCCACACCACAGCAGGAGGGATTTTTGTTCCATGAAAATTTGGGAAATTGCTTCTTAAATGGTTTGGAACTGGGCCTTTTTAGAACATGGAGACTCTCTGGTTAAAAGTTAATCATTTTGGAAAGGTTGATAGACACATTCTGACCACACCTAATTTCAGATGGTACAGGAAAGTGTAATCTTTCAGTCACAGAAGTATATAAAAGCTAAGTAGTGGTATTGCATCACAGTTCTAAGTGTGTTGGTTGTCAATGGATGAATTAGAATGTGAAGCTGAACATCATATGTGATTTGTATTTGCCAAGAACAAACCATCTTGCTTATTCTCTCCAGATTCAACCTGGGGAAGTCCTGCCTTTCTATCTCTCCTTATTTCAAAGGAAAATTCTCCTGTTCTCATTAATTTAAATATTATCCATCATGTAGGTTGGTGCAAGTCCTACCTCTCTATGGAAATCTTCACTTGATGAGAAAGGTCTATTGGTCCAATATAAGCTTCCCTTGTTTTCCTTACTCTGCACTGGGAAGCTAGATGCAGTGAACAGACTCTTGCCCTATACTGATTCCCATCTCCTTGTATTTATGCCATTGTATAATGCCTCCTGTGACTTGTTTTTAACCAATAGATTATGAGAAAGTTAATGGGATGTCATTTCCATGATTATTATATTATATAAAATTTCATCTTGCTAGAAGATTTGATTACAGACCCTCTTTATTGACTTGATGAAGTAAGTGTCTATATTGGGGAAGTACAGGTAGCAAGAAAAATGCAGGTGGCCTCCAGGACCTAAGGGTGGACTCCAGGGGTCACCCACAGGAAGCCTGGGGCACTCAGTCCTACAGAGCCAGGAAACAACCTGAGTGAACTTGGAAGCAGATCCCTTCCCAGCCAAGCCTTCAGGTGAGAACATAGCCTGTGAGACCCTAAGCAGAGGACCCAGTAAATCCTGTTGATTCCTGGGAATCTCATGGAAACAGTGAGTTACTACATGTATATTATTTGAAACTGTTAAGTTTATGATGGTTTACTGCGCAGTAATAGAAAACAAATGTACCAAATCTCTACTGGACTTCTAGTTACTCTTGCTAGAAGTGGATTTAGGTTACTGAGGGGTTGTTTGTACTAATCAGTCTATTTCTTTGATTTTTTAAAAAGATTTATTTTATTGGGGCTGGCGCTGTGGCCCAGCGGGTTAAAGCTGGCATTCCGTATGGGCGTTGGTTCTAGTCCTGGCTGCTCCTCTTCTGGTCCAGCTCTCTGCTATGGCCTGGGAAGGCAATGGAAGATGGCCCAAGTCCTTGGGCCCCTGTATCCATGTGGGAGATCTGGAAGGGGCTCCTGGTTCCTGGCTTCTGGCTTTGGATCAGCGCAGCTCCAGCTGTTGCGGCTATTTGGGGAGTGAGTCCGTGGATGGAAGACCTCTCTCTATCTCTCTCTGTAACTCTTTCAAATAAATAAAATAAATATTAAAAAACTAAAATATTTACCATCATAAATAATGCTTGGCAAATATTCTATTTAAAAATTGTGTGTACCATGTTACTTCTGACAGATAAATTCCTATAGGTAGGACTGTTAGACCAAAGCATGTAAGTGTTTGTCTTTTATTAATTATCTGAATTCCAGCATTTTTAAAAATTAATATAAAATGTAGATATCTGTTTCTGTAACTTAGTAGGTTGGGATAGGACAGAACTATTGATTTTTGAACATTCAGGTTCCTGTTTTCTTAACCCTGTTTGCAAAGTGCTTTTAAATTATTCATTAAAGTGCAATATGGAGTCTATTTATAGACACGTTTGTGTATGAGATTGCTCCCTTAATGGTTGAGAAAAAGCCTACGAATTGCTATTATCACATTCCTATCTTTGTAAATCTTCTACTCCTGTCTACCTTTTCTTTGTTCTCCGTCAACCAAATAGAGACACCGAGACATATAAGACCTTGTAGCTTTCTGTTACTCAGACAAAATAGCTTTGCTGAGCGAACTCTTGTTCTGTTCTTTTCATTTATTAAATAGTTGACCTTGTAAGGGTGAGAGTTCAGCAGAAAATTAATTATTAATTAAAAATATTTTTCCTGATTCCTAAAGTAATAGATGTTTATTTAACAAATTTCTAAAATAAAGATGAGTATTAAAAGTGGAATTAAAATCTTGGTGTCTGTCACCCACAGATGACTACTATATAGATCTAACTTGGTCATACCAGATTATTGTTATAATATATGGCTGGGTTCTGATGACTTACGTTTTGTTTGGAATTTTTATACCTGCAACTAGAAGTAAAATTTTCCTCAGTTTTGCTTTCTTATAGTTGTTCTGTCTATAATTTCATATGAATATGTATTAGTTTGTAACTTTTCTCTTTTTCTAATATGTACATTTAAGGTGATATATTTCCTTATAAATAACTGTTCAACTGCCTCATATAATATGTGATTGGAGATATTGTCATCTGGTATATTTTGAAATTCCCATATGATTTTTCTTTGATTCCTAGGTAATTTAAAAGAATATTTAAAATTTCTAAACACATGCATATTTTCTTATCATTTTATTATTCTCCAGCATAATTGCCTTGACCTGGATCTTACTTTCTCTGATTTGAGCCCTTCACAATTTGCTGATATGCTTATAGCCCAGAATAAGGCCTATAAATTATAAGCTTATTACTCATGTCTTACTAGTTTTTTGTTTAGTCTGGTTGTTACATCCATTGCTAAGATAATTACACAATTTCATTATGATTATGAATTTATATCTTATTTCTCCTTGTAGTTCTGTCCATTTTTATTTATATATTTTGAGACTATGTTATTAGAGGCATGCAGATTGAAAACTGTGTCTTCATGATGAATTGAGTCTTGAATTCTTAGGAGTTGTCCCTTCTTTCTGGTAATGACTCTGCCTCTGCTGGCATGTCTGATGTTAATGTAGCCACAGCAAGCTTTTAGGCTCATATCTGCATGATGTCTTTTTTTTTTTTGTCATTTTACTTTCAACCTTATTATAGTCTTATACTTTAGATAAGTCTTGCAAAAAGTGTAATTATTTTTTCATATAAGCTGACAGTCTTTGTCTTTTAATTGAAACAAGTTATTTACATTAATTATAATTACTGATATTGGGCTTAAATCCACAATCCTATTACTTGTGTCTTTGTCCTTCATTTTCTGTGTTTGGTTTTCTCTCTTGCATGATTTTAAACTGATATTTTGATTCAAAAATAATCTGTTTTTCCATCATTCCACTTTTCTACCATCTCCAGTAGATTTAGGTTATGCCCCTATTTTCTTTCTTTTAGTGGTTTTAATGTAAATCAGATAATGTATTATTAATTTACTCAGATAATGCAGTTATCCTTCCTCTTGGACAATACAGCAATCATAGATTTTTAGAATATTTGGTCATTCACCCTCCCAGATTAATATATGCTTGTTATTATATATTTTAATTCTGGATGTTCTTTTAAAACTCATTGAGCTAGTATTAAACAATATTGTTATATTAACAATATTACTAATATTGTTAATATAACTAATATTACTAATAAACAGTCAATGTTTATTCACACATTTATTCTTTCTTTGGTCTTCATTGTTTGTTGACATTTCTGACTTGTTATTTTAAAAATCATTACCTTTTAAACCTAGGGGACAGGAACCCAGTGTTTTATTTACTTAAAATATTTATTTATGGGGGCCGGCGCCGTGGCTCACTTGGTTAATCCTCCGCCTGCAGCGCCAGATTCTGTCCCAGTTGCTCCTCTTCCAGTCCAGCTCTCTGCTGTGGCCCGGGAGGGCAGTGGAGGATGGCTCAAATGCTTGGGCCCTTGCACCTGCAGACCAGGAGGAAGCACCTGGCTCCTGGCTTTGGATCGGCGCAGTGCTGGCCATAGTGGCTATTTGGGGAGTGAACCAATGGAAGGAAAACCTTTCTCTCTGTCTCTCTCTCTGTCTATAACTCTACCTGTCAAAAAAAATAATCTAAAATATTTATTTATTTATTTTCCTTTTATTTAAAAGAGAGAGAGAGGTCAATCTTCCATGTGCTGGTTCATTCTAGAAATGCCTGCAACATCCAGCGCTGGGCCAGGCCAAAGCCAAAAGCCAGTAGCTCCATCTGGGTCTCCCATTTGGACGTTCAACCAAATGTGCGAGCCATCATCTATTGCCTTCCAGGGTGCATGTTATCAGGAAGCTGTATTAAAAGTCAAATAGCTGGGACTGGAACCAGACACTTAGATGCAGGAAGTGGGCATCCCAAACAATGACGTAAGCCACTGCAGCAAATACTCACCTCAACATTTGTGACTTTTATTCTGATTCCCTTCTGTCCAAAGAACCTTCTTTAGAAATTTCTTTATTACAGGTCAGCTGGAGGTATATATTCCTTATTTGTTATCTAAAGATATTTTTATTTCACTTTAAAAAATTCTTTGTTTTAATGACTTGATTAGCCCTTGTCCTGATTGTCGAGGAACAGCTTACTATTTTATTCTTTTTAGTATTTTCTTTTTCTACTTAATACCATTGGTTGAACTCTTTAATTAACACACAATTATTCTTAGGAGTTTAAATCCAACTAAAAATTGATCCCTGTTAAAATAAGAGTGGGAATAAGAGAGGGAGGAGATGTATAGTTCGGCACATGCTTACTCGAACTTACCCCTAAGGGTAAAGCTAGAAACGTGCCATGGACTTCAAATCCCATTAAGTTTGCAGGTACCAATGCCATCTTACTAGTTAAAGTGATCAGTTTAAGTTCATAATTGATCCTAAAGATAGGATTAAGTGTCAAAGGGATCATATAAATAAGAGCAATGTTTGCTAATAATAATTGATAGCAGTAAAAAGGAGTGAACCATCCAACATGGGAAGCAGGATACACAACAGAGTCATAGAATGGCAAATGCCCTAAACAGCACTCTGGCCTAAGAAGCAGCCCTAAAGGCATTATGATCTGGCTAAAAAGCCCATGAGAGTTTCTCAGGCATGGAAAGCCAAGACATAGTGGCAAAAAATGACCTAAATGAAAGATCTCTGTGAGTAAGATCCCAGTGGAAAGAACGGGCTATCAGAGAAGGAGGTACCTTTTTCTGAAGGGAAGGGAACTTCCACTTTGATCATGGCCTTGTCTAAGAGGCTTCCATAGCCTTGGCAGCTCATGACAAGAGCTTCGGGTGATCACTGACATCATAAATAAGAGTGTCAATTGTTAAATCAACAACAGGAGTCACTGTGCACTTGTCCCCATGTAGGCTCTCTGTCCTTAATGTGTTGTACTATGTGAATTAATGGAAAAACTAGTCTTCAAACAGTACTTTATATTTTGTGTGTCTGTGTGGGTGCAAACTGTTGAAATCTTTACTTAGTAGGTACTAAGATGATCTTCTATATATAAAGATAATTAAAAATGAATCTTAGTGAAGAATGGGGTGAGAGAGGGAGTAGGAGATGGGATGGTTTGTGGGTGGAAGGGTGGTTATGGGGGGAAAAGCTACTATAATCCAAAAGTTGTACTTTCAAAATTTATACTTATTAAATAAAATTTTCTAAAAAATTCTTTGTTTTATCTAAAAAATTTGGGGCTATATTTCTCACATTATAAAATTCACCCTTTTGAAATTTTAGTTCAGTGGTTTTGGGTATTTTTGCAAGGTGACACAACCATCATCACTTACTGCAGAACATTCATATCACCTCACAAAGAAACTTCACACACACTAAATGGCAGCTCCCTACTCCTCTTTTCCCCATTCCTTGGCATCCATTAGTTAACTTTTTGTCTGCAAGGATTTGTGCGTATGGACATTTCATGGACAATAAAAATGTGGCCTTTTGTGTCTAGCTTTTTTCACTTACTATATTTTCAAGCTTCATTTTAGTGTATGTTGGTACTTCATTCAGGACTGAATAATAATGTTATATGACATATAACATTTTGTTTATTTCATTAGTAGGTAGGCATTTGGATATTTTTCTACTTTTTTGGCTATTTTGGACAGTGTACTCTAAATAGTCAGGAATAAGTTTTTAAATTAATTAATTTGGGGCCGGCGCCGTGGCTCAACAGGCTAATCCTCCGCCTTGCGGCGCCGGCACACTGGGTTCTAGTCCCGGTCGCTGTGCTGGATTCTGTCCCGGTTGCCCCTCTTCCAGGCCAGCTCTCTGCTGTGGCCAGGGAGTGCAGTGGAGGATGACCCAAGTGCTTGGGTCCTGCACCCCATGGGAGACCAGGATAAGCACCTGGCTCCTGGCTTCGGATCAGCACAGTTTGCTGGCCGCTGCAGCCATTGGAGGGTGAACAACGGCAAAGGAAGACCTTTCTCTCTGTCTCTCTCTCTCTGTCTACTCTGCCTGTCAAAATAAATTAATAAATTAATAAATTAATAAATTAATTAATTAATTTGGAAGAAACAGAAATATCTTCCTTCTGTTGGTTCACTCCCCAGGTAACCACAATAGCTGGGCTGGACCAGTCCAAAATCAGGGTTCTGGAACTGGGTCTCCTATGGGGGTGGCAGGGACTCAAAATGTTTGAGCCATCATCTGCTGCTTCTCAGGGTATGTGTTAACAGGAAGCTGGACTGGAAGTAGAGCCAGAACTCAAACCCAGGCATTCTGTACTGTGGGTCATGGGTGTCCCAAGTGCAAAGACACAAATTTTTGTTTCTGTTTCAACCTAGGAATAGAATTGCTGAGTCCTATAGTAACTCCATATTTAACTACATGAACAACTGCCCTACTGTTTTCCAAAGATGCTGGACCATTTTCCATTGCCACCAGGTGTGGTACATCAGGCTTCCAGTTTCTCCATGTCCCCTCCAATGTTTATTGTTTCCCAAGTTTTTGATTATAGCCATCGTAGTGGGCTGTTTGATTAGCATTTTCTGGGGCCTGCATTGTGGTGTACTGGGTACGGCCACTGCCTGCAACTCCTGTGTCCCTTATGGGCACCAGTTCCAGACATGGCTGCTCCACTTCCAATCCAGCTCCCTGCTGATGTGTCTGGGAAAGCAGTAGAAGATGGCCCCTGCACCCCACTCCTGGCTTGGGATCAGCCCAGCCCTGGCCGTTAGGGCCATTGGTGAGTGAACCAGTAGATCTCTCTCTCTCTCTCTCTATCTGTGTGTCTTCTGTCTGTGTAACTCTGACTTTCAAATAAATAAATAAATCTTTAAAGAGAACAAAAAAGATTAGCATTTACTTAATGACTGATGAGGTTGAATACCTTTCCATGTTTTTATTGGCTGTTTGTGTATCTTTGGAGAAATGACTATTGAAATCCTTTACTCACTTAAAAATTGGTTTATTTGTCTTTTTGTTGTGGAGTTAAAAGAGTTCTCATTATGTTCTATATACTAGTCCCTTGTCAGCCATGTTTGTAAGTATTTCCCCTCCAGTACGGACAGTCCCTGTACTTTCTTGGTAGTGTCCTTTAACATGCAAAAGGCTTTCATTTTGTTGAAGTCCAATTTACCTAATTTTTCTTATGTTGTTTATACCTTAAGTGTCATATTTAAAAACAACATTGCCTAACCTTAAATCACACAGATTTATGCCTGTTTTATTCAAAAAGCTTTAAAGTTTTAACTCTTAAGTTTACATTTTTGCATTTTGAGTTAACTTGCATATATGGTATAAGGGAGAAGATTAACTTCATTTTTCTGCAGGTGGCTATCAGATGTCCTAGTACCACCTGCTGAAAAGGCTATTTTGTGTAGTTTTAGCACCTTTGTAAAAAATTAATTGACCATAAAATATGGGTTTAGTTTTTGACTCTTATTCTATTACATAGACCTATATACCTGCCTTTATGTCAGCACCACAATATCTTGAAGCTTGAAGTCTTGTAGCTTGTAGTAAGCTTTCAAATTGGGAAATGTGAATCCTCCAACTTTTTTTTTAATTAAGTTATTTTGCTATTCCTGGTCCCTTTTATTGCCATATAATTTTAAAGGGTAATTTATCTATTTTTACAAAACCAAAAGAGCTGAATTTTTGAGAGGGATTGCATCAAATCTCTATAGGTCAGTTTGGGAAATATTGCCATCCTAATATTGTTTTCCAATCCATATATATGGGATTTAATAGCTGTCATAGTTTTTTAGTGGTTCCTGAGGATTTTCTATATATAAGATTATTTCGTTTGTACATATAGATACTTTTAGTCTACCTTCTCTAATCTAGATGTCTTTTATTTCTTTTTCTTGCACAGTTTCCCTAGATACAATCTCAGCACATTTTTGGATTTGTTTTGGTCAAGGTACACAACTTTCTTTCGTTCCTGATTTTGAGGGAAGGTTTTCTAGCTTTTACCATCAAGTATGTTGTCAAGCCATGGGTTTTATAGATGCCTTTTATTAAACTGAGGAGGTTCCTTCTATTCCTATTTTGTTGAAAATTTTTTTTTTATCACAAAGGATGTTGTCAGATGATTTTTATGCATACTGTTTTTATACTGTGTGTTGTTTGTCTTTATTAATGTCATGTATTACATTAATTCATTCTTATGTGTTGAACCAACCTTACATTCTTTGTATAAACCCCAGTTGGTCATGGTATAAAAAACTTTATATATGTCAATGACTTTAGTTTGTTAGTGATATGTTGAAGATTTTTATGTCTGTATTCTTTTTTCTTAATTTTTGAAATTAATATAAAGGGAAAAATTTCAAGTATTTCATAGAATTCTAGGAATCTAGTGGTACTTCCCTCCCTCCCCTCCTCATCCTTCTTTTCTTTTTTTCTTTTTTAATTTTTGCAGTAACACTTTTAATTTACATAATAATCACAGGCTTAATGTTCTGCTACATAAAGAGTTCAACAAATAAAAAATGGGAAAGTTTCTATTCAGCAAGGTATATTATTGACAAGGGCTATAATCAAATTCCAAGATGTCAATTTCACTCATGTATTTCCTGTTTTGCAGCTGGAGACCATTATGCTAAGTGAAATAAGCCAGACCCAAAAAGATAAATATCACATATTTTCTCTGATTGGTAATAGCTAATGTACATCTGTATTTCTAAGGGGTATTGGCCTGTAGTTGTTTTTCTTGTGGTATCTTTGCATTGTTTTAGTATCAAGGTAATACTGACCTAGAATGAGTTGAGAAGTATTTCTTTTTTAGTTTTTAGGTTAGTTTGTTAAGTATTGATTTTTTTTTTCCCAGAGAAACTTTTATTTAAGGAATACAAACTTCATGAATTTCTTAAGTACAACTTTAGGAATATAGTGATTCTTCCCACCGGGCCTGCCCTCCCACTCACATTCCCAGCCCTCTTCTCCCTCCCTCTCCCATTCCCAGTCTTATTTTATACTAAGTTCTATTTTAAATTATAAGTATTGATATTAATTTTTCTTGAAATGTCTGATAGAATTCAATAATGAAGCCATCTGGTCTTAGACTTTTCTTTGTGGGATATTTTTTGAATACTAATTCAATGTCTTTACTAATTAAACATTTTTGCTTGTTTTAGGTTTATTCAGATTTACTTTCTTGAGTGAGTTTTGATAGATTTTGCTTTTCTAGAAATTTGTCCATTTCATCTATGTTATCTAATTTGTTGGCAAACTCTTGTTTATAGTATAAGAGTTCTTTTATTTCTATGAAGTTGGTAATTTCATATGTGATTGTAGTAACTTGTGTGTTCTAATTTTCTTGGTCAGTTTGGTAAGTGAATTTGTTAATTTTGTTGCCCTCTCCAAAGAATCAGCTTTGGCTTCATTGTTTGTCTCTGTTTTCTATATCATTGACTTTTTCTTTAATTTTTGTTATTTTCTTGCTTTGAGTTTAGTTTGCTTTTTCTAATTTCTTAAAGATGGAAGTTTAGGTTATTGCTTTGAGTTACTTCTTTTTTTTACATAGATGTTTACATTTTCAATTATTTTGAAGTATTTCTTAATTTCCCCTGTGATTCCTTTGACTCTGGTTATTTAGAAGTGTGTTTAATTTCCACAAACTTGAGAATTTTGTAAATTTCTGTTATTATTTTGTTTTTTAATAATTTTTTAATTTTAATTTTATTTAAAAGATAAAGAGATGCAGAGAGAAAGGCACAAAGAGGGATCTTACATCTGCTGGTTGACTTTTTTTTTTTTAAGATTTTATTTATTTATTTGAGAGGTATTGTTACAGAGAGAGGGAGAGACAGAGAGAAAGGTCTTCCATCTGCTGGTTCACTCTCCAGATGGCTGCAATGGCTGGAGTTCAGTAGAACCAAAGCCAGGAGCCAGGAGCTTCTTCCAGGTCTCCCATGCAAGTGCAGGGACCCAAGACTTGGGTCATCTTTTACTGCTTTCCCAGGCCATTGCAGAGAGCTGGATTGGATGAGGAGCAGCTGGGAGTGCCCACTATGAGGTTTCAGTGCCACAGAGAGAGGCTTACCCACTGTACCACAGTGCCAGCCCTGATTCACTTCCAAGTTGCCTGCAACAGCCAAGGTTAGGCCAGGCTGAAGCCAGGAACCTGAAAATTTCATCTGGATCTCCCATGTGAGTGGCAAGGTCTCAAGTACTTCAGCCACCATCTGCTGCCTTCCCAGGATATGTGTTAGAAGGATGCTGGTTTGGAAGTAGAGTAGCTGGCTCTCTGATAAGGGATGCAGGTATCCCAAGTAGCATTTTGACTGTTGCACCACACTTTTGCCTGCAACTGATTTCTAATTTCTTGTGGTTGGAGAACATAATTTGTATGATTTCAGTCCTTTGAGACGTGCTTTCTGTCTTTCCTGGAGAATGTTCCATGTGTACTTGAGAATGTGTTTTCTGAATGGAATGTTTTATAGAAGTCTCTTAGATTTAATTAGTTTTTAGTATTGTTTAATTTATTTCTATGTTCTGTTCCATCCTGTATTGAGAATGGAGTATTGAAATCTCTGACTACTGCTGTTGAATTGTCTAATTGTCCCTTCATTTCTGTTAATTTTTTGTTTAATGCGTTTTGGGGCTTTGTTTTAGATACATATGCATATATTGCTATATCTTCTTGATGAATTGACATTTTTATTATTATAAGGTGCTCTTTATCTCTAAATTTTGTCTTAAAGATCATTTTGTATGATGTTGGTATATCAACTCCAATTAACTTTTGGTTATTGTTATTTTTAATCTTTTCAACCCTTTGAGTCTTTGAATTTAAAGTGCATTTCCTGTACATTACATATAACTAGATTATTTAAAAGTCTGCCCAATTTCTGTCTTTAAAGTGACATTTTATATTTTTAAAATTAATGCAATTCTGATAAGGTAGGATTTATGTCAGCCATCTAGTTATTTATTTTTTTTGTGTCATGTCTTTTTTGTTTTTACTAACTTCATTATTTCATTGCTTTTTAAATTCCCTTGTCATTTTTAAAAAAGATTTATTTATTTATTTGAAAGGCAGAGTTACAGAGAGGCAAACAAGAGATAGAGATCAGTCTTCCATCTGCTAGTTCACTCCCCAAATGGCTGCAATGGCCAGAGCAGAGCCTATCTGAAGTCAGGAGCCAGGAGCTTCTTCCGGGTGTCCCACGTGGGTGCATGGGCCCAAACACTTGGGCTATCTTCTACTGCTTTTCCAGGCCATACCAGAGAGCTGGATTGGAAGTGGAGCAGCCGGGACTAGAACTGGTACCCATATGGGATGCTGGCACTGCAGGCAGTGGGCTTTACCCGCTACTTCACAGTGCTGCCCCCCCCCCGCCCCTTGCCATTTTTTAAAACTATTTTTGTTTGTTACTTTCTTAGGAGTTGCCTGGGGCTTACTTTTAATATTTTATAATGGTTTAGTTTGGATTGATACCAGTTTAATTTCAGTAGTATTCAAAAACTTTTCTTCTGGTATATATTCATTTCTTCTTCCTTTTTACTGTTATTGTCATTACAAACTACATATTTAGGCTGGTATTGTGGCTCAATAGGCTAATCCTCTGCCTGCGGTGCTGGCACACTGGGTTATAGTCCCAGTTGGGGCACCGGATTCTGTCCCGGTTGCCCCTCTTCCAGGCTAGCTCTCTGCTGTGGCCCAGGAGTGCAGTGGAGGATGGCCCAAGTCCTTGGGCCTTGCACCCCATGGGAGACTAGGAGAAGCACCTGGCTCCTGGCTTCGGATCAGCGCAGTGTGCCGGCTGCAGTGCGCCGGCTGCAGTGGCCATTGGAGGGTGAACCAACAACAAAGGAAGACCTTTCTCTCTGTCTCTCTCTCTCTCTCGCTGTCCACTCTGCCTGTCAAAAAATAAAAAATAAAAATGCACAAACTACATCTTTATACATTCTGTGCATTTTAACCAAGATTTATAATTATTGCCTTGGCAGTTATCTTTTAAATCAGATACAAGAAAAAGGTTATAAGTCAAGTTATATTTAAAGAAAACTTAGGTATTTATTTGAAAGATAGAAAGACAGAGAAAGAGATCAAGAGCTTCCAACTGCGGTTCTAATTCTCAATTGGCTACAATAGTCAGAGCTGGGTCAGGCTGAAGCCAGCAGCCAGAACTCTATGCCAGTCTCTGAATTGGCTAGTAGGGGCCTAAGCACTAAGGCCATCCTTTGTTTTCCCAGGCACATTAGAAGGAAGCTGGAATGGAAGCAGAGGAGCTGGGACTTGAACCAGCATTCTGAAATAGGATGTTGGTGCAAGTGTCAGCTTAACCTGCTGTGCCACAATGTTGGTCTCAACAAAATTACATTTGTGCCATCTTGTCTGTTTTTCCATATGGTTACCTTTACTAGTTCTCTTTATCTTGTTTCTGGTTACTGTCTAGTATCCTTTTGTTTCATCCTGAAGATCGACTCCTTTTAGTATTTCTTGTAAAGCAGGTCTTCTGTTCTCTTGGTTTTTGTTTCCTGAGGATGTCTTAATTTATCCTTTACTTTTGAAGGATAATTTTTTTCTGGATATAAAATTCTTGTTTGATGGCTTTTCTCTTTTCTTTTTAAAAATTAATTGCAATGTAGAGAGAGCAAGAGAGAGAGAGCGAGTGAGAGAGTGTGCTACCATGTGCTGGTTCATTTCTTAAATGTTCACAATTGCTAGGACAGGGAGAAACTGGGAACTGGGAACACAGTCCAGGTGTTCCATGTGGGAACAAGGAACCCAGTTACTTGGAGTGATCAGTGCTGCCTGTTAGGGAACAAGAAGCTGGAGTCAGGAGTTAGACCGGAAATTGAATCAAGGTAGTGATATGGGGTATACTTAATTTCTATGCTCCATTTCTTTATAGTCTTTTTATTTGGTAATTTTGAATATGTTATCCTACAGCCATTTGGCCTCCATGATTTTTGATGTAAGTAGTTTGTCTGATAGTCTGCCTTCCTGTTACTTGCAAAATTCTGTTTTTGTCTTTTGATAGTTTGATCATGACATATTTAGGTCTAGATGTCATTGGATCTATCCTTGAATGTTTTTATTATTTTTAAGGATTTATTTATTTGAAAGGCAGAGTTACAGAGAGATAAGTAGAGACAGAGAGATCTTTCATTTGCTGGGTCATGCCCTAAATGACTGCAATGACCAGAGCAGAGTCAGGCCAAAGCCAGGACCAGGAGCTTCTTTCAGGTCTCCTGGGTGGGTGGCAGGGGCCCAGGGACTTGTGCCATCTTCCACTACTTTTAGGTGCACCAGCAGGGAGCTGGATTGGAGGTAGAGCAGCCAGGACTCAAATCAGTGCCCATATGGGATTACCAGCACTGCAGGTGGTGGCTTTACCTGCTGTACCACAGCACTGGCCCCTATCTTTGGATTTTTTGAGCATCTTTGGTGTGTAATGTTTTTCATAAAATCTGACACATTTTTGGTTGTTATTTTCAAGTATTCTTTATACTCCTTTATCTTTTTTTCTTTCTTAGTTTTGTTATGCATATATTGACGTTTTTGACAAAGGCGTTATTGACAATTTCCTACTGGTCTCTGAGTCTGCTTACTTATTTTACTTCTTTTTATTTTCTGTTCTTGGGCTGGATAATTTCTATTGATTTATCTTCAAGCTCACTGATTCTTTTGTGCTTGCTCAAATTTACTGTTAACCCCTGTAATTATTTTTTCATTCTGTCATTGTACTTTTTAATTCCAGAATTTTTATTTAGTTTATTTTTTTTTGTAATTTCTGTCTCTTTACTGTTATCTATATGGTGAGACATCATTTTCATTCTTTGCTCTATTCTTTTCTTTCTTTTTTTTTTTTGGACAGGCAGAGTTAGACAGTGAGAGAGAGAGAGAGAGAGAGAAAGGTCTTTCTTCCATTGGTTCACCCCTCAAATGGCCGCTACAGCCGGTGCGCTGCGTCAATCCGAAGCCAGGAGCCAGGTGCTTCCTCCTGGTCTCCCATGTGGGTGCAGGGCCCAAGCACTTGGGCCATCCTCTACTGCCGTCCTGGGCCACAGTAGAGAGCTGGACTGGAAGAGGAGCAACCGGGACAGAATCCGGCACCCCAACTGGGACTAGAACCCGGGGTACTGGCACCGCAGGTGGAGGATTAGCCAAGTGAGCCACGGCACCGGCCAGCTCTATTTCTTTAGATGTGGTTTCCTTTAGTTATTTAATCATATTTAAAATGGGTTATTTGAAGTCTTTACCTACTGAGTCCAACATTTGGACTTCCTCAGGGACAGTTTCTGCTGATTGCTTAATACTCACCCCCCTCCCCACCATGTATGGGCCATACTTGTTCTTTGTATATATAATAACAATTTGTTGGAACTGTACATTTTAGATAGTATAATGTGGCAACTCTGGACATCTGATTCTTTTCCTTTAATTTGTGTGTTGCTGCTGCTTGTTGTAGTTTATTTAGTGACTTTGTCATTTATTGTCACTGAAGTCTCTGCTTGGCTAGCTTAGTAGTTAACTGATGATTGGATAGAACTTTCCTTAAATGCCTGGAATCCCTGAGTCTCCTAATTGTTCCTAGGGAGCTTGTGTATGTTGGGTTATGCTTTAATCCTTACCTTAGCAGTGCTTGTGCAGTGTGTTGCAGTCAGTCCAAAGTGAGAGTTTAGGGCTATCTCAGGGTTTTCTCATTTCTTTCTTCGGCAATCAAACAGCCTTCAATAGGCCTACTGCTCTATTTATGCAAGTGGCCTTCTAGATTTCCAGGAATATATTAGAGGTTTTCAAATTCACTACAGGGGCTGGTGCTGTGGCCTAGCAGGTAAAGCCACTGCCTGCAGTGCTGGCATCCAATATGGATGCTGGTTCAAGTCCAGGCTGCTCCTCTTCCAATCAAGCTCTCTGCTATGGCCTGGGAAAGCGGTAGAAGATGGCCCAAGTCTTGGGCCCTTGCACCCGTGTGGGAAACCCAGAGGAAGTTCCTGGCTCCTGGCTTCGGATTGGCACAGCTCCAGCTGTTGTGGCCAATTGGGAGTAAACCAGCAGATGGAAGACTTCTCTCTTTCTCTGTCTCTCCTTCTCTCTCTGTGTAACTCTGACTTTCAAATAAATAAATAAATCTTTAAAAAAAATTCACTAAAAACTTCTCATTCCCTAGTGTTTCTTTGTAAGCTTTTGTGTTATCTGTTTATTTGCTTTAAATATCATCCACTATCTCAGGCAGTCACAAAAATTAAACAGTTACTTACAATTGTTTTGAAAGACAACTCTGAAGAAAATACATTTGAAACTGGGAGAGCTCTGAGCCACATCAAATAAAAACAGCTTTGCAAGGGAAACCCATTAGCTGTGTCAAGTAATGGCAGTTTTCTGGGGGTGAGGCTGTGAATGAGCTCCATCCTTCTCTTGCGTTCTGTGGCTGCGAAGGTGCTGGCTTTCACCAAGACTGCAGTCCATAGGTATTCACTGTAGTGTTGGGAACAATGGGAAAGGAAAGTTAAAATGCTGCAGGTTGTCTCTTCTTATGGCATTCAACCATTTTTTCCTTAGGAAAATGCTCCCCAGATTATAGCAGCCTTTTGGTGAAAGGTTAAATTTTGAAAAGATGATTCGGACAGGGTTTTTTTGTTTGTTTGTTTGTTTTGGTTTTCTGTTTTTCCTTTTAAAAATGTGGAGAGTTTTAGAAATTTTTCCTTTGTTATTTTCACATCACTGACATTTATCTTAAAATTTTCCTGTATGTTGAATTTTTAATTTTTTTAAAGATTTATTTTATTTATTTGAAAGACAGAGTTACAGAGAGAGGTAGCGACAGACAGACAGAGGTCGTGACAGACAAGAGAGAGGTCTTTCATTTGCTGGTTCACTCCTCAAATGGCCACAATGGCCGGAACTGAGCTGATGTGAAGCCAGGAGCCAGGTGCTTCTTCCAGGTCTCCCTCTGGGTGCCAGGGCCCAAAGACTTAGGAATCCTCTGCTGCTTTCCTCGGCATGTTAACAGAGAGCTGGACGGAAAGTGTGGAGCAGCTGGAACTTGACTGGCACCCATATGGGAAGCTGGCTCTGCAGGCCAGGCTTTAACCTGCTGTGCTGCAGCGCCAGCCCTGTATATTGAATTTACTATTGGGATAATTCTCTTCAGCATATTGAAGATAGATTTCCTCAGCAACTGGCTTTTTTGGTTCCTGTTCAGCAATCAATAGTTAATGCAACTGTTATTCCTCTGGAGATAATCTGTGTTTCTATTGCATTTAAAGAATCTTCTTCTTGTTTTTTGGTCTCTATAGTTATACTAAGTATCATGCATACCTACTTGAAGTTATCTGTTGGATATCTTTCATCAGTAGGGAAAAGTCACTGCCATTTTCTTTAGATATTGCCTCATCATCGTCATCTTCTTTCCTTCTGAAACTGATAAATTGGGTTAGATTTCTTGTCATCTCTTCTCATGTAGTCTCTTTTATATTCTAGAATTTGGTCTCTTATGCTTTAGTTTGAATATTTTCTTTTGACCTAGTTTCTAGCTCACCAGTTCTAGAAAGAATCAGCAGCACCTAATCTGCTTTAAAACCCATTTATGATTTTTTAAAAAGATTTATTTTTTTTATTTGAAAGTCAGAGTTACAGAGAGAGAATCTTTCATCTGGCTGGTTCACTGCCCAAATGCCTACAACAGCCAGGGCTGGACTAGGCCAAAGTCAGGAGCAGAGCTCCACCCAGTTCCCACATGTGGGTGACAGGGCCTCAAGTACTTGAGTCATCTTCTGTTGCCTCCCAGGATGCACATTAGTGGGAAGCTGGATCAAAAGTATAGGTGGCACACTCATATGGGATTTGTGTCCCAAGTGGAGGTTTATCTTGTGCCATAACACCTACCCCTACTTTCTATAGCTTCTAATCTCTTGTTTATATTTTTAACCATAGCAAATATATATATTTTTAATTGTAGTCAAACATATATAACTTAAAATTCACCATTTTAAGTGTTTCTATGATTCATATTTTGCATGACCATCTATCTCCAAAACTTTTTTTAGTCTCCGTCCTTCCCTTTTTCCCTCCCTCTCCCACTCTTTCCCTCCCTTTCCCTCCCTTTCTCTCCCTTCCTCTTCCCTTTCTCCCCCTTCCTCCTCCCTTTCTCTCTCTCTCTTCCTTCCTTTCTTTCTTTCTTCTTTCTCTCTGTTCTAGGCAGAGTTACAGAGAGAAGGAGAGACAGAAAGAAAGACCTTCCATCTGCTGGTTCACTCCCTAAATGGCCACAGCAGCCAGGGGTGTGCCAGGCTGAAGTCAGGAGCCAGGAGCCTCTTCCGGGTCTCCCATGTGGGTGGTAGGGGCCCAAGAACCTGAGACATCTTCCGCTGTTTTCCAAGGTACATTAGTAAGGAGCCAGATCAGAAGTGGATCAGCTGGGGACTTGAACCAGTGTCCATGTGGGATGCCAGCATCGCAGGTAGTGGCTTAACCCCTATGCTGCTGGCCCCTAGTCTTTCCAAATTGAAACTGTATCAAATAATAACTCCCTTCCTAATCCTGGCAACCACTACTGTGCATTCTATTTCTATAAATTTGATCTCTTCAGGTATCTTATATAAATGCACTCATACAATATTTGTCCTTTTGTGAATGGCTTATGTCTCTTAGTATAATACCTTCAAGGTTTCTCTGTGTTGTAGAATGTTTCAGAATTTCTTTTTTTAAAAAATATTTCTGGGGCCGGTGCTGTGGCATAGTGGGTAAAGCCACTGCCTGCAGTGCCCGTGTCCCATATGGGCGCTGGTTCGAGTCCCAGTTGCTCCACTTCCGATCCAGCTCTCTGTATGGCCTGGGAAAGCAGTAGAAGATGGCCCAAGTCCTTGGGCCCTTTCACCCTCGTGGGAGACCTTGAGAAAGCTCCTGGCTCCTGGTTTCAGATCGACACAGCTCCAGCCGTTGAAGCCATCTAGGGAGTGAACCAGTGGATGGAAAATCTCCCCCCACCCCTCCCTCTCTGCCTCTGCCCTCTCTGTCACTCTGCCTTTCAAATAACTAAATAAAACTTAAAAAAAAATATTTTGTATTTGAAAGGCAGAGTGACAGAGAGAGGGAGATAAGGTGGGAGAGAGAGGGGCAGAGAGCTGGAAAGATCTTCTATCTCTGATTCACTCCCCAAATGACTGCATCAGCCGGGGCTGGTTCAGGCTGAAGCCAAGGAGCCTAGAATTCCATCTGGGTCTCCAATATAGGTGGCAAGGGCCCAAGTACTCGGGCCTCCTCCATTGCTTTCGCAGCTGCATTAACAGGGAGCTGGTTCAGAAGCAGAGCAGCCAGGACGTAAACCTCGCTCTGACAAAGGATGCCTGTGTTGCAGGCAGCTGCTTAAGCTGCTGGGCCACAGTACTGGACCCAGAATTTCTTCCTTAAGGCTGAATAATATTCCCTTGTGTGTATGTATTACATCTTGTTCATCCATTCATTCTTCGATGGACACTTGGCTTTTTCTCCCTTGTGGCTCTAGTGAATGATGCTGTTATGAACATGGATGTACAGATACCTGAGTCCATGCTTTCACTGAATTTGTGCACAGATCCATAGGTGGACTTGTTGGATCAGATGCTAACTCTGTGTTTACATTTTTTGAGGAACTATCATGTCATTTCCACAGCAGCTTCACTATTTTGCAGTTTCACAAGCAGTACAAAAGAGTCACTAGTTTCTCCACATCTTTACCAAATCTTGTTATTTTCTCTTTTGCTGATAATAGCTATACCAACAGGTTTTTAAAAAAGTAATATTTATTTATTTATTTATTTTGAAAGAGTTAAAGAGAGAGAGGGAGAGAGATCTTCCATCTTCTGGTTCACTCCACCTCCTCCCTCCTCTGGTGATGCAATGGCCAGTGCTGAGCTAGGCCGAAGCCAGGAGCTAGGAGCTTCATTTGGGTCTCCATCATGGGTGACAGGAGCCCACACACTTGGGCCATCTTTGTTGCTTTCCAAGGCATATTAGCAGGGATATGGATCGGAAATGGAGTAGCTCAGACACAAACTGGCACCCATATGGGATGCTGACATTGCAAGTGGTGGCTTCACCTGCTACGCCACAACACTGGCTCCTCACTGTGATTTTTTTTAAAGATGTACTTATTTATTTGAGAGAGTTACAGAGAGGGAGAGAGACAGGGAGAGTGGTCTTCTACCTGCTGGTTCACTCCTGCAGTGGCTCCAATGGCTGGAGCCGGACAGATGCGAAGCCAGGAGCCAGGAGTTTCTTCCAGGAGTTCCATACCCTCACTGTGATTTTGACTTGCATTTCCCTAATGACTAATACTGTTGAACATCTTTACTGTGCTTGTTGTTTGTTGGTGTATGTTCTTGAGAGAAATGTCTGTTCAAGTCTTTTGCCCATATTAATTGGGTTGTTTGGATTTTTGATGTTTTAAATATAGTTTTTCTGATAGTCCACACTGGGCAATTTTAACATCGTGTGTGTGTGTGTGTGGTTTCTACTGCTTCGTCCTTACGGTGTCTAATTTCTTTGGGTGTGCTAGACATTGTATTTGCAGTTATTGAGCCTAAGGTGATTATTGGTTTTAGAGAGGTTTTCATTGAATACTTCTCAGGTTCCTTAAAGGAGCCACTTTAATCCTGTTATGGTCTGAGGCCCCTCAAATGAGCAGGACAGAGCTGCAGTGCTTGGGAGGGATAGCTTGTTTTTCAGGACTTCATCTGTAGGGTTTGGCTCTCTGTGGGTCCAGTGCAAACTGAAGGCTGGTTTCTCAGCATTGACTTGCAGCGGGCATGGGTGGAGTGGAGAGAAACCCATGGTCTCTTCTGTGGCCAGCTGAGCCTCTCTTGGGCTGAGGTGTTTTCCCTGACTTTGCTCCTCAGTATACTTGCTGCCTTATTTTTTGTCCTTGGCGTGCAGAAAGGTGCTTTCCCCACAGGTGAGGTTCATTTTCTGCACTGTCTCTACACGCTTTCCTATCTTGCTCAAGTCTGCCAGTTCTGTCCTAAGCTTTTGTTTTTCTCTGATGCTTAGATAAGCAGAATGGGTAGCTGTGCCCTGGACAGCTGGCATTCCCTTTACTCCTGTTCCTGATCCAGAGGCTGGGTGTCTTTGTGGTCTGTCTGCAGATGACCAGGTTTGGTAGTTTCAGTAAATGCTTTGCAGTGTATAAAGTGAGTCCCCTCACTACCCCTGCCTGACAGTGTTTTGTGTTATGGTCTCACCCCTCTTCAGTGAGTCATGTTAATTCATCTCTGTTGAAATATGTTTTAAATGATAAAGCATTTAAGAGAGGGAAATTTCTGATTTACACTCTTTCTTTGGAAATTATTTGACGTATTTTCTTTTTTTCTCTTTCTCCACTGCTTGGAAATGAAGCTGACCATTTGTGGACATTTTCTGGGTAGATTTTACCAAGGCCATGACATAGTAATCCTTATCTTTTGTTTTTAGTGATATCCACTTTAGAAAATCAGGCTTTTGAGCCCGGTGCTGTGGCATAGTGAGTAAAATCACTGCCTGCTGGTGTAGGCATCCCATATGAACACTGGTTCGAGTCTTGGCTGCACCATCTCCACTCTATCACTCTGCCTTTATTTATTTGAAAGAGTGACACACACACACACACACACACACACAGAGAGAGAGAGACAGAGAGAGAGACATCTTCCATTTGCTGGTTGATTTCCCAAATGGCCACAACAGCCGGGGCTGAGCCAGACCATAGCCAGGGGCCAGGAGCCAGGAGCTTCTTCTGGGTCTCCCACATGGCCATCTTCCACTGCTTTCCCAGGCTCATTAACAGGGAGCTGGATCAGACCTGGACTAGCTGGGACTCGAACCAGCACCCATATGGAATGCTGGCATCACATGCGGTGGCTTTACCTGCTATGTGGCAATAATGGCCCCACTAAATAAATCTTTTTTTTTTTTTTAAAAAAAAAGAAAATCAAGCTTTCTCTGATTTCTTACAAGAAGAAAAATTAAGATACTTTTTTTTTTTTTTTAGTAAACTGGGGTATAAGTAAGATAAATAAAGTTGATGAGAAACCCCAGTAATGTGAACAACTTGCAGAGGTATGGCTCTCTGCCTGTGGCATCCTGGCACCCAAGGCCTCTTGCTTTGAGTCTGTTTCTGCTCTGGAGAAAGGCAGAGGTGAGTGGCCTGCACTTCTCCCAGGGCCTTTGTGGACGTGAAATGAGGTAACTGACATGCAAACACCTTAATAGGGAAGCTTTCCGGGTGGATGGCATTATTATTTCATCCTGCAGCACTTTTGGGGAGTAAATAATTTATTTAGCACACTGAGTTCATCCTCTGAGGCCAAGTCTTCTGCTGCAATGATGCAGTTCACCTCTGGAAACTTCCAGCATTGCAGAGGGAAGAGGCCCAGAGAACGTGTTTCTCTGGGGATTTCATTGGATTAGGGGCTTTGCCAGAGACTTCTGAGGTCTGTTCCTAATTATCCTTAAGCAAATTACAAGCAATCAGAGTGGTTACACTTCAGAGAGACTACAGTTTATAGTGATCTGTTGTAGGACACAGTTAATAATCTTCCATGATGCTTAGTTCTCAGGTTGGCAGCTTGATTTTTCTTGGAAATTTGAATATATGATATTTTGTAATAAAACCAAGTTTCTTACTAATGTCTTGCCTCTTTTGATTAAACAGTCACTGAATTGTCTTAATTAATTAAAAAGATAATAATGGAGTAGATTGCTTGGCGAGAAATTGTTAATCTCTGGGTAGCTATACTTCTCTAGCCCACTCAGGAAGCTGAATGTTTTGGGATAATAGTCTTCAGAGAGAACTTGTGTAGTCCATTGACTCGTGTGCAGGCTGACGTTGGAGAGGGTAATAGCTTGCTTCCTCTGGAAGCACTGGGGTGAGAAGTGGACCTTGATTTCCACAGTGATCTGTGGCCCATGCTGGTGGACTCCTCCCCCATGGCATCTCCCTGGGCACATTTGGACATTCACAGAGGCCTTTGCTCTTGGACATTTCTACACAGTGCCTATCATTTTTCTGTGTTTTGCTCTGGGTACCACTGTATCTTCTGAACAAGTAGGGGTGCCCTGGAGCCTCTGGAGTGTCTCAACTGTCCTGTGGCTGTGGTGAGACCCCATGAAACTCCCCCATGTGGAGAAAAGTGTGGTTGAGGCAAGGCCCTGCACCTTGCAGGGCTTACTCAGGCCTCCCTTCAGGCCCAAAAGGAAGTGCATGGGAGCCGAAGGGTATGGGGTCAGTGTGATGGGCATTACTGTGGTAAGTCAGGTTTCCTGCCCTGTTGGACAGCTGAGATTGAGGTCCTGGGCTGGGCCTGTCTGCCCAGTGCCCTTGTTTGTTACAGGGAAAGATCCTCTTCATGTAAGCCTGCTTCTACAGATAGATGGGTGTCACTAAGGGAACCCACAGGTGGCACCCCAACACTCTTACCTGCAGCAAGATTCCATCAGTTTGGAAATTTGAGCTGTGAGGAGCTTGCAAGATCCTCCCTAAGAGAGAATTCAGATGTGACCCAGAGGGGTGCAGTGTGTTTTGACTTGTCATGATGGCTCTTGTTTGTGATTGCCTGCTGGCTGGCAGGCTCACAGCTGTGGTGCACTGTGCATGTTGCCTGTGAAGGTGACAACCTTTTCTTACCCAGTCACATGACCTTAAGTCAGTAAGATCTGTGGTCTGTGGGTCATGGGCCCCTGGAAATCTTTCAGGGGACTTGTGAGGTCAAAACTGCAGCATTGTTTCCATTTTCACTTTGTTGACATTTGCACTGATGGTGCAGAAATGGAGGCAGGGGCTTTAGCACAAACCAAGGCAAAGGCACCAGACTCTGCCGCTGTTATGGTGTTCTTCCCTGCAACCCATATGTATGCAAGAGCTAGCTCCTTTAGTAACATCCTTGATGAAACACTAAGAATTATTAATTTTAAGTTTTGACCCTTTGAGCACCTGTATTTTTAATATTCTGTGAGATGGAATTAGAAGTTTGCATAATGAACTTCTGCAGAGGGAAGTGTAAGAGTTGTTTTCAGGGAAAGAAAAGCACTTAGACTGTTTTTGGGTTGGGAGCTAAACTCGCTCCTCTTTTCGTGGAATACTGTTTCTACTTTAAAGAAGCTGACAGACAAACCATGGATTTTCAGACTGTGTTTTTGGCAGATGATGTCTGAAAATTGAACTTTGTGAGACTGTGACTGCAAAGGAAATAACTGCCTATTTTCCTGCAATAGTTAGAATTTTGGAAAACTTATATCTGGTGATCTTGATAGCATCCCAGTAGCTTAAAGATTTTTCTGGTGAATTCAGTGGTGATCTTAACAAATGCAATTTTTGAACTTCATATATTAAAAAAAATTTTGTAAGATTTGTGTAACTCAGCAAAGCATTGTTTCCCAAGTGACAAATATGTGATGTCACAAAAACTACTCATGGGTAAGTATATCTATTCAAAGTGCAAGATTGACAGATAATGGGTTCAATGTAATCCAAAAAGTATATTAATAGGGTTTCAGATTCTTTGTTACAACTAATATTTACTAGACTAACACTTGTCAAATTTGATGCCTTATCAAACAAGAATATCCATGATGATCTAGTAAAGCTATTAAATTTCCCCTCTCATTTCCAACCCATGTCTACATGAGTCTGGTTTCCCCCACCCACATTCATCAGCTAAAACAACAAAGACAACAAATTGAATGCAGGAGCAGGTATAATAATTGAGCTGTCTCCAATAAATCCTGCCATAAAATAGTCCCAGAAATTCTTCTCACTTTTTGCTTTGGAAAATGTAATTTTTAAAATAAAAATGCTGTTTTTGTTATGCAATGAGTATATTATTCATTGTAAATGAATTACTGACTAAATAATTTAAAATCTGTTAATTTCAAGTACTATAAACATTAATAGATAGAACCCACTGAAAAATGTTATCTGGGAGCAAAGTGATCCTGCTGACTTGTCTGAGAACTGACTGTCTCGGGTCACAGGAGTGTGGTGCCGGCAGTTTTGCTGAGACGCCCCAGAGCTGCTAAGATGGACGAGCTGCCCTCATGCTGCCCACTCCTTCCTCCAGAGTCAGGGAACATGAGTTGTCTGTTGTTTTTAGATGAGTGCTAGTGGGAAAATGCATGTGACGGAAGAATTGACGCTGGGAAGAAACTGTCTGAGGGATTCATTGCAACTCTAACACTGTAAACAGTTTTAGAAATTTATGAAATTTTAGAAACTTATTTTAGAATTTGATTCAAGACAAAAAGCCCGCATGTGATTCTGCTCTGTGGCTGGAGATATCACCTGTTCTGTTATCCAGTATTTATTAGTACCTGTAAGGTACTGATGGCAGTGCTCAATGCTGAGAAAGGGGATCAAGGGTGTTGTAAGGGTTCTCTTCGTACCTTAGGAGGAAGACAAGGGTGTGAGCACAAGCTGTTGATGAAAAGCTGGGTAAGAAGATGTAAGCTGACGAGGAGATGGGAAAGTTGGTGCCACCCACTGTGCTACAGGACATCCCTGTGCTGAGGCAGAGACTGAGGAGGGGGCAATGACCAGTCTTCCTCTCTGCCTGGAGCAGTCTGGCAGGGCAAAGCCCTGGGACGGAGAGTCACACGTCTCCACCACCTGGTGTGGGAAGTGTTAACTCCCTGACTGGCTTACTCGTGATTATTGGGTGCCCACTGGGCCTTGTGCAGTGAAAAGAGGCAAAGAAGCCTGTCAGTTGTTACCAGGCAGGCAGGTCACCATCGCTGGCTTCCTAGGGGCAGTGCTGGGCCGGAGCCCCAGTCTGGGGTGCAGGGTGGGAGGGTGAGCTCTGGGTGGGGGGGGGCAGTGCCGGTCCTGAACCTGAACCTGGAGTACAGGATGGGCTTCCTGAGGGCAGTGGCAGGTCCGAGCCCCAGCCTAGGGTGCAGGATGGGCCGTGTGCTCTGTGTGCTCCTTACAGGGCCTTCGCCCTCTTAGGGCTGCTTCTCTTGAGCATGTGGAAATACAGCAAAGCCTCTTGTCGTGGGAATCTGGGGAGCAGGGGCTTTTGATAAATTTCATTTTCCTTTTAGTTTCCAGACCATCATTAGAAAATTCCATCAGATCAAGTTTCAGATGCACTTCTTAGAATGGGGTAAATGCGATCGAATCTTTCTAAAAACACTGGATTTTGCAGAGAGTTAGGTTGTTACTGACCATAGGGTGTTAGTGACCGAGGCTCCTGAGAAAGTGTCTGGTTTAGAAACCATCTCAGAGCAGAGCACGGGGAGAGTTTTTCCTGCTGTGGCTTTGCCTCGCACCAGGCTGTAGTGAACACTGTCGCTGAATGAGAAGCTCTTGCCTCTCAGTTTCCTGATGGTAGCAATAAAGTCAGAAAAACTTGGATAAGTCCCAGAGTTTCAAATATGACAAGCTATGTGTGACTTTGGACTCTCTGCAGAGTCTCTGCTCACCTGCATGATGTTGAGGGCTTGTGTTAGTAAGTGGCAGGAAGCAGGTATGTGGCTGAGATCCCTGAGGGGTGCGGTGGAGGGGGCAACAGACTGGACTTGGACTAGTCTTGTACACTCCATCACCTTCTGCTGTCTGCCAGGCAACTAGGGTCTCCAGGGGAATCATGAAAATGTGGAATATTTAGCCTTTGGGTCATTTTGAAGAGCCCTGGCTGCTCTTGATTGGGTCCCATTTTCTGATGCCCTTAGAGGTATGGATAGGTGGTCTGTGCTAATTTTATTTATTTATTTTTTACTTCCCTCTCTTTCATTTCCTTAGTGTATGAAGATTTTCCTCCATTTGTGGGCTACATTTGAGTTGCTCCATGGAGTGCAAGGCTGTGGCAGGTGACGTTAATGAGCTAGCTGGTCTTTAAATAGCACAGCTCCTATAAACAGAATCACCTGTTTTATAACCGGATATTGAAAAAGAGTGTTCACATAGGATTCAGAATGGCTGGTAGAACATTAGAAAGGCAGTAAAATGCTCCCACCCCTGCTGTGAGGCAGGTTTAGCTGAGAACACACACCCCACAGCAGACACTCCCTTGGGATGGACCAGAACCATCCGGAGTCATCTGTCATGATGCATTAAACTCAGGTTGCATTGAAATAAAGAATGGGCAGCTAAAATCTTCTCCTTGATTATCGGAAACTTAGTCATTTGTTCTCTGAGTCAGCTTAATGGTGTGTAATGTTCACATCACATTCTTCTGGGACCGGGCCAGGAAGCCAGCTCGCTTGCCAGCATCTCAGCAGCCTTTTGGCTGGAATTAGTGCTGTCACTGCATCAGACCAGGGTCCTCAAGGAGTTTGTGCTTTCTTTTCCTCTGTGTCACGTGCTGGCCCTAGAGCTTTCTTTCATCAGATGGTCCCTAGCCCCTTTGCTCCCAGAAAGCCTTCCCAGGCTGAGGCTCTGGAAGAGATGCCTGTCTGGGTGGCTGCTTTGCTGTGTGGGAGTCCTCATCCTCCTGGAGCATGTAATCCCCTGAGGGTGATGCAAGAATACTGAAGTCTTCCATGCCACGAGGTCAGACGCATGTCAGCAGAGAAGAGCAAAGCAGTGGTGTGAGCTTCAGAAGGGAGAGCGGTGGGCTCCAGTGGGCGCTGGGATTTGAGATCTGTATTCAGCTGCACCACAATGCGAACCCTCCATGTGTTTGTTTTTTTAAATTGACTTGTTTCTTATATAAGAAAAGTTCTTTGGAGAAAATCCTTTGTTTGATATTTGTATTACAAAGATCTCCCAGTGTGTGCCCTATCTTTTTGCTCTCTTGATGTCCTTTTACTTAATTTAATTTTATTGAAAAATGCAGTGCCGGGCGTGGGGGTAGGGCAGAGAGATTGATCTCTCATCTGCTTGTTCACTCCTCAAATGCCTGCAACAGCCAGGGCTGGGCCAGGCCAAAGCCAGGGGACTGGAATTCAGGGACCCAAGTACGTGAGTCACCATCTGCTGCCTTTCCAGGGTGCTCCTTAGCAGGAAGCTGGAACTGTGAGCAGTGCCAGGACTCAGTCCCACTCACTCCATTATGGGAAGCCCCATCTTAACCACTGTGCCAGATGCCCACCCCTCCCTGCGTGCTATCTTTTGATTAACAGTTCTATTTTAAATAAAGTAATTTATCTACCTTTTATAGGAAGTACTTATGATGTCTGGTTTAAGAAAGCCTGTTTACCCCAAGGATATGAAAATATTTTTTCATGCTTTCCCATAAAAGCTTTATAGTATTCATTTAACATTTAGGTCTGGTCTACTTGTGTCTGGTATATTGCAGTGTATGTCCATGTTTTCCATGTGCATAGCCAGTTAATCTCTCATCCCATTTATTGACAAGTCCTTTCTTTCCCTGCTGATTTGTAGGTGGTATTGTCAGCTAAAAATCACATGACCTTCTGTATGAGGGTCTGGTTAGAATAATCACACCAGGAATTTAAATATGGACTTTTTTTTTTTTTTGACAGGCAGAGTTAGTGAGAGAGAGAGAGACAGAGAGAAAGGTCTTCCTTCAGTTGGTTCACCCCTGAAATAGCCGCTATGGCCAGCATGCTGTGTCAATCCAAAGGCAGGAGCCAGGTGCTTCTCCTGGTCTCCCATGCAGGTGCAGGGCCCAAGCACTTGGGTCATCCTCCACTGCACTCCTGGGCCACAGCAGAGAGCTGGCCTGTAAGAGGGGCAACCGGGACAGAATCCGGCGCCCCAACCGGGTCTAGAACCTGGGGTGCCGGCGCTGCAGGCGGAGGACTAGCCAAATGAGTCACGGCGCCAGCCTGGACTTTTTTTTTTTTGAAAAAAGATTTATTTAGTTGAAAGGCAGAGTTACAGAGAGAGAGAGGCAGAGAGAGAGAGGTCTTCCATCTGCTAGTTCATTCCCCAAATGGCTGCAATGGCCGGAGCTGGACCAATTCGAAGCTAGGAACCCAGAGCTTCCTCTGGGTCTCCCACTTGGGTGCAGAGTCCCAAGCACTTGAGTCATTTCTGCTGCCTTGCCAGGTGCATCAGCAGGGAGCTGGATTGGAAATGGTGCAGCCTGAACTGGAACCGGTGCCGCATGGAATGCTGGCACCTCAGGTGGCAACTTTACGCCACAGTGCCGGCCCTGAGAAAATTTAATGTAAAGAATTGTTAACTAGTCAAAGGGATTAGTGTCAAGAGGGGCAGTGAGTAAAGTCGTCTGTAAAGAGCCTGTATGTGTATGCTATTTTCCCTGAGTTTGGACAGCAAGACATTAACCACAGTGACTTTCTGTAAATCTTACCCTCAGCATTTGATTTTTTCTTGTTGAGAATTTTCACTTTTTTGATTAAAAGAAGTACTTTACGGCTTCTCTTTGCTATATCTGAATTACTAGCATTTCTACTCTTGGGCTTTGGGGTGATTATTAAGTAAAATAGAGGTTACTTGAATGTAATCCTGTGATACCAAAAGAGTTGATCTGATACCTGAAACAGCGACTAAGTGTAAGTGCCCCACTGGCAGGCTGCAGGCCGTAGGCCGTAATTGTAGCACGGATTCCAAGTGGGATGGAGCTGGGGTGCAGCTGGGCCTGGAGATTTCATCATGCTTCTCAGAACGGTGAACAACTTAAAACTCAAATTGCTTATTTCTGGACTGTGGTTGACCATGAGTAACTGATAGAATGAGAAGCAAAACCACAGATGGGGGAGCATTGTAAATCTGGTAACAAATGGTAGGAGCTTATTTGTACATTTTAGAATAAGCATGCCAATTTGTGCCAGAAAACATGCTGGAATTTTAATGTGGGTGTTTTGATTTTATAGATTAGTTTGGGTGAGAATTGAAATTTTTATGATACTGAGTCTTCCAAATTGACAAATATGGTTTATTCTTTAATTTTTCTCAATGACATGTTGTTTTTAGTAAAGAGACCTTGTATAGGTTTTTTTTTTTAAGATTGTATTTATTTATTTGAAAGGCAGGATTACAGAGAATTAGAGGCAGAGAGAGAGAGAGAAAGAGAGAGAGACAGAGATTTTCCATCCACTGGTTTGCCCCCCAGATGATTGCAACGGCTAGAGCTGGCCTACTGAAGCCAGGAGGCAGGAGCTTCTTCCAGGTTTCCCACGTGGGTACAGGGGCCCAAGGACTTGGGCCATCTTCCACCGCTTTCCTAGGCCATAGCAGAGAGCTGGATCGGAAGTGGACTCAAACTGGCGCCCATTTGGGATGCCGGCACTGCAGGCAGCAGTTTTACCCACTATGCCACAACGCTGGCCCCACCTTGTACAGGTTTTGTTAGATTTGTTTCTAGGAACTTTTTGTTTTTGCTGCTATATAGCAATAAAATTGGGTGCTGTTTATTGATGTTTTACCCAGCATCCTTGCTAAATTTATATATAAATTTAATGGTATGTTAAACTCTTCAATTGTGACCGTGGATTTATATATTTATCTTTTTCATTCTATGTTTGCTTTGACTCCTCTTGTAATTTTTTTTATTAAAGATTTATTTATTTTATTTGAAAAGCATAGCTTGGAGGAGGGGATGATCTTCCATCCACTGGTTCACTCCCCAATGGCCGCAACAGCCTGGAACTTCATCCGGGTTTCTCATGTGAGTGCAGGGGCCCAAGCACTTGTGCCATCTTTCACTACTTTCCCAGACACATTCGCAGGGAGCAGGCTTAGAAGTGGAGTAGCTGCGATGAGAACCAGCACCCATATGGGATGCTGGTGTCATAGCACAATGCTGGCCCCTCTCTCTTATAATTAGGGAGTTACAGTTGTAAAGTGTCCTGCTTTTTCTCTGGTAATGTATTTTGCCTAGGTCAGTTTTATCTGAAATAATAAAGCTGCTCCAGTTTGCTCTACTTGGAGTTCATATGCTACACATTTTTCTACTGTGCTTTCAACTTGAGTGCATCCTTACTTTTAAAATATGCTTCTTTTAAACAGCAAATATGCTTCTTTTAAACACGGCACTGTGGTATAGAAGGTAAAGCCACTGCCTGGAGTGCCGGTATCCCATATGGGCACTGGGTTGAGTCTCAGCTGCTCCACTTCCCATCCATCTCTCTGCTGTTGCCTGGGAAAGCAGTAGACGATGGCCCAAGTGCTTGGGCCCCTGCACCCATGTGAGAGATCATGAGGAAGCTCCTGGCTCCTGGCTTTGGATAGGCACAGCCCCAGCCATTGCAGCCAATTGAGGAGTAGACCAGCAGATGGAAGCCCTCTCTCTGTCTTTCTGCCTTTCCTTCTCTCTCTGTGTAACTCTGACTTTCAAATAAATAAATCTTTAAAAAAGTAAAATAAATAAAAAAACATTGTCAAGATAATGATAGTCTCAAAATTGATCTACAGAGTCAAGGATGACAGATTTACATAAAAATATGTACATAAATTCTAACAGCATTATTCAGAATAGCAAATAGGCTAAAACAAATCATATCTACTGACTGATTAATAGACAAATATGGCCATATGCTAAAATATTATTCATCAATTAAAATGAAATGCAATATTTCTTACATAAAACTAGAAAATATATCAAGTGAAAAATATTTGCAAAATATTGTATATCACATGATCCTAATTATTTAAAATATTTAGAATAGATTGCTTTCTCTTTTGAAATCTTGCTCATTTAGCTATGAATGTTTGTTTTTAAAAGAGCCAGCTTTTAGCTTGATTGATTTTTTTCTGTCTTAAATGTTGTTGAGTTCTGTTTTTCATTATTTTTTTCCTTTCAACTTTGTGTTTGCTTTGCTGTTCTTTTTTTCTGGCTTTTTGAAGTGGACTCTAAGACCTTTCTTTAGAAGAATCTAGTTTATATCTGATCTTTTGGATGGCTATTCTGGGTTCTTGACTGAGGTCCTTGCAAGTCCTTGTCTCCTGAGTCCTGAAAGTTGGCCCTGTTCAGACTATGAGCTGACCTCTTTAGTCTTCTGCCACACACTGGTGGGTTCAAAATCTGACAAAGGACTTGAGGCCGGGGAGACTGCTTGTGTACTTGCTGCAGGCCCCTTCATGTAATGCAGCTCTGTCCCCAAGACCCCTGGAGATACAGAGCATTGCCACTGCCATGCTGGCCTGTTCCTCTGGCCTTGCACAGTCCCAGCACTCAGCAGACGTCTGTGGGGCGGGACTGAGGGGGAGGGACTCCTTCAGGTTCCAGCAAGGAAACACTGCCCATTTTCATTTGTTCTGTAGAATCCTTCAGCTTGGAGCAAGCTAATTCTTAAGCAATGTTCAAAATGAGCAGTTTATTTTTAATTGTAACATCTTCACTGCTTTGATGGTTTAGAATATATTTTTTGCAATTTATCATTAAAAGCAATCTGCTTGTTCTATTGATAGCATTGGCCTGCACTGACTCAGTACATTCTAAGTGAAGGCAGAAGTCCTCCTCCTTTTGTATAATTTATATACAATCCCGTATAACTGTTTTAATTGTACAGTTTGATGAATTTTGATATATGTAAACTATTGGGTAACAACTACCAGAAACAAGGCATAGGAAATCACCCTGCTTGTTTGTGGTGGCCTTTTCCACTGAACATCCTCATGCTCACCTTCTAGTTCTCCGCTCTTACTGATGGTCTTTGTTATGTCCCTAGAGTCATACAGTATTTCCTGGCTTCCTTTATTATGTCTGTTTCAGCATTTGTGTTTTTGATTAGTCCACGTTGTATGGGTTGTTTTTCCTTTTAGTTTTGAGTATTTCAATGGAGGGTGTATTTGTTTACTTGAATTTTGATATTTGGATTATTTCTATCTTTTGGTTATTATAAAGCAGATACAAACACTTGTGTGTCATATGCATGCATATTTTCATTTTGGGGGGGTAATTATTTGGAGATACACTGAGTAGGTGGTACAATGAGTGGCTTCATAAGACTTGTTGAATAGCACTGTATGCCAAATCCAGTTTACCAACATTTGTATCACATGGCAGAATCAAATCACTTGCTATTAGCATCTGTTTTAGCCATTTTACTGGAAGTATTATATTGGTATCTCATTGTGATTTTGAATTTTTATTTTCCTAAAGACTAATGATAGGTATTAGTATCTTGTTGTTATATCAGGTCTTATTTTCCTGACAACTAATGATGGTGAGCAGCATGCTTGTTAGCACTCGTGTCTTCTGTGATGGGTCTGCTCAGCTGTTTTGTGATTTTTTAAACTGGGATGTCATTTTCTTCTTACTGAGTTATAAAGATCTTTATACAAACATCTTTATATATATAAAATCTTTTTTTAATCCATGTATGAAAAATATTTTTTCCATTCTGTTATTTGTCTTTTCATTTTGTAAATGACATCTTTCAAAGAACAGGATTTTTAAATTTTGATGAAGTGTAAATAATTTTTTCCAGTTTAGTGATGTATTGTTTTTGTTGTTGTTACTGTTTCTTTGACATTTCTGAGAAATCCTCCTTTACTCCTAATGTCAAAAACATTTTCTCTTTTGCTTTCTTCTAAAAGTTTCATGGATTTAGTTTTTACTTTTACGTTAATTTTTTAGTATGGTGTTAAGTGTAAGAGTCAAGATTTTATTTATTTTTCAAATAGTTAGCCAGTTCTTGTGACATAATTTGTTGGACATATTTTTCTTTTTTGCAATTTTTAAAAAATATTTATTTTATTTATTTGAAAGACAGAGTTACAGAGAGAGGTAGAGACAGAGAGGTCTTCCATTCGTTGGTTTACTCCCCAGATGGCCGCAATGACTGGAGCTGTGCCGATCCAAAACCAGGAGCCAGGAGCTTCTTCTGGGTCTCCCAGATGGGTGCAGGGGCCCAAGGACTTGGGCCATCTTCCACTGCTTTCCCAGACCACAGCAGAGAGCTGGATCAGAAGAGGAGCAGCGGGGTCTTGAACCGGCGCCCATATGGGTTGCTGGCACTTCAGGCCAGGGCTTTAGCCTGCTGCGCCACAGCACTTGCCCTAGGAAATATTTTTTTTTCTGTGCCAAAATGCCTTGGCATCTTTGTGGAAAATTAATTGATCATTCAAGCTTGTCTATTTTTAGACTCTCTATCCTTATACTAATATTACTCTGTATTGATTACTGAATACATGGGATCCTCCAACTTTGTTCTTTTTCCAAATAGTTGTGGCTATTATAGGTCTTTTTGTTATAAAACAGAGATTTGGAATCAGCCTGTCTTTTGCCACAATGCCTGCTAGAGTTTTGATTGATTCTATGGTTTAGATGTAGTCTGTCCCTCAGGGATTTATGTGCTGGAGGCTTGGTCTTTAGTCTGGTGATGTGTAGGGTGGTAAGAACTTTAAGAGGTGGGACCTAGTGAGAGGTCTGTAAATCAAAAGGAGGTGTGCCCTTGGAAGGGATTGTGACACCCAGACCCTTAAACTTTCTGATTTAAAGGTAATCTCTCCTTCTTGCACATGCTCCTGCTATCTGCCATGAGTTCTTCACCAGAGCTGAGTTGATGCTAGCACCATGCCTTAAATCTCCTGAACTGTGAGTTAAATAAACTTGTTTTCCTTAGGTTGCAGGTTGATGAGGGTTATCTTGGTTCTTGTCTCAGGCCAAAAAAGAATTTCCATGCTTACAGGAATGCTGAGCAAAGTGAAATTTACTGAAAGCAGTAAACCTCATGTTGCAGCAGGCAGGAGGGGTCGTCAAAGGAGGAGTTGCTGGAGAAGCTTCAAACGCTGGCTCTTTATACACAAAGCGATTCTCTGGATGGCCCCTTTCTGAGAAGTGAGTACAGATTTAACCAGTCAGGGCAGGCACAGAATAACAACCGATCAGAATGCCAGAATATCAACCAATTGGAAGGCAGGGATTATGACCCATCAAAAGAACTGAAGGTGTTTGCTAATAACAACCAATTGGAGGGCAGGGATTATGACCAATCAGAACTCAAAGTTATGCTAATGAGACATACTACATGAACCAATCAAGTAACTGACATTGGCGTAGCCTATTTTGCATAGAAGTGTACAGAGTGATCAATCAGGTCCATTAGGCAGACTCAACATCTGAAGATTACATTGTATGTGTACCCCCAAGTCCTGTCTCCCTTTTCCTCATGGCTCTTGGAAAGTTACATAATGTGTTTTCTCTTTCCAGTGTTTTTCTTTCCTTTCCAGGGGCCCCTGGAGTCCTTATCATGTGTAGATTAGCCGGTCTTAGTTATTTTAATATAGTGACATAAAATGGACTAACACAGTTGAGATTGCTTTGAGTCTGTAGATCAATTCAAGGAGAATTGACTTCTTACCAATAGTGAGTCTTGCAGTCAGTGCACATCCTAGCTTCTCCATTTTTTAAGTCTTTAATTTCTTTTAGTGCTGTTCTGAAATTCTCAGTATATAAATATTACACATAGTTTGTTAAATTTATCCCCTAAAATTTTCATAGTTTTCGGTACTATTATATATGAGTTTAAAAATGTTCATTTCTAATTGTTAGCTAGTATATGGAAATAGTTTGTTTTACATGTTGAACTCATGTCCTCAGTTTAGCTAAAATCACTTACTAGCTCCATGATCTTGTCATCTATGAATAAAAATAGTTTTGCTTATTTCTTTTCAAATATGTTTGCTTTTCATTTATTTTTCCTACTTTATTATCTAGGATTTCTGGTATAACATTGAACAAAGGTGGTGAGAATGAATCTTCTTGACTTTTATTTGTCTCATTCACCATGAAGTATAACATCAACTGTAGGTTTTTCATAGATTTCTTTAGTCTTAAAGAAGTTCCCTTCTTGTTTTCTGACTTTTTAAGTTATTTATTTTTATCATGAATGTATGCTGAATTTTTCAGATGCCTTTTCTGCATTTATTGAGGTAATTATGGGATATTTTACTTTCATTCTGAGTATTTTGAATTGCATTTGTTAAATGTTAAGCAAATTTTATATTCCTAAATTGAATCTCACTTAGTCCTGATGGATTATCTACATATTACATTTATATATATATATATATAAATATATATATCCAAGTTTGATTTACTGATATTTTTAAAAGATTGAAAATCTATGATCATGAGGGAAACTGGTAGTTTTCTTGTGATATCTTTGTTGGATCTGTGACAGAATAAAACTGATGGGGGCTGGCGCCGCAGCTCAATAGGCTAATCCTCTGCCTGCAGCACCAGCACCCCAGGTTCTAGTCCTGGTCAGGGCGCTGGATCCTATTCTGGTGGCTCCTCTTCCAGGCCAGCTCTCTGCTGTGGCCCGGGAGTGCAGTGGAGGATGGCCCAAGTGCTTGGGCCCTGCACCCGCATGGGAGACCAGGAGAAGCACCTGGCTCCTGCCTTTGGATAAGTGTGGTGTGCCGGCTGCAGTGTGCCTGCCGCAGTGGCCACTGGGGGATGAACCAATGGAAAAGGAAAAAAAAAAAACCTGACGAGGCCAGCGCTGCAGCGAAGCAGATTAAAGCTGTGGCCTGCAGCGCTAGCATTTCACATGGGCACAGGTTCAAAACCTGGCTGCTCCCCTTCTGATCCAGCTCTCTGCTATGGCATGGAAAAGCAGTAAAAGATGGCCCAAGTGCTTGGGCCCCTGTGCCTTCATGAGAAGACCCAGAGGAAGTTCCTGGCTCCTGGCTTTGGATCAGCTCAGCTCTGGCTGTTGCTGTCATTTGGGGAGTGAACCATCAGATAGAAGACCTCTCTCTCTCTCTCTCTCTCTCTTTTGAATAAATAAAATAAATCATTTAAAAAAAAAGCTGGCTTCATTAAATGAACTCTGAAAGAATTTAGGATGGATCATGGTTTTGTTTTTCTTAAAATGTTGATAGAATTCATCTGGGAGTTTCTTTGTGGGAAGATTTTTCATTAAGAATTTATCTTTTTTAAAGTTTTTCATATTTTGTGTCCTGGGTCAATTGTAATAATTTGTGTTAGTAAGTATGGATTTTCTCCTAAGTCATGTTCAGCGATACTAAGTTTGTCTTTATATTGCATCACTGTCTTTTTCGTTGTGTAAGTTCTGTAATGATATCTTCTCTTTCACGTCTGATATTTGTAGCCCATATTTTTCTCTTTTGTTAAACTTTCACCAGAGGTTAAGTTTATTGGTTGTTGTCAAGTACGTAGATATTGTCTTCATTGACTTTTCTCTATTTATTGTTTTAAAATTTTTATTCTTTTTTTAAAAGACTTATTTTGCTTATTTGAAAGACAAGAGTTACTGCGGGAGGTAGAGACAGAAAGAGAGAGGTCTTCCATCCTCTGACTCACTGGCCAAATGGCCCCAATGGCTGGAACTGAGCTTAGCCAGGTGCTTCTTCCAGGTCTCCCATGTTGGTGGAAGAGCCCAAGTACTTGGGCCATCCTCCACTGCTTTCCCAGGCACATTAGCAGAGAGCTGGATCAGAAGTGGAGCAGCCGGGACTCTAACCGGTGCCCAGATGGGATGCCAGCACTGCAAGCCGAGGCTTTAACCCACTGTGCCACAGCATTGGCCTCTAAAATTTTTATTCTTAATTTTATTATTCCCTTCCTTCTTACTTTGAGTATACTTGGCTCTTCTTTTTATAGTTTCTTAAGGTAGAAATTAATATAATTGATTTTGAATGTTTTTCCTTCTTCTGATACTCGCATTTAAATCTGTGCATTTATTTCTAAGCACTACTTTAGGTGTAACCACATACTTTAAAATTTTTTTATTTATTTAAGATTTATTTACTTATTTATTTGAAAGGCAGAATATCAGAGAGAGATGAACAGAGAATTAGAAAGGTCTTCATCTGGCTGGCGCCGCTGCTCAATAGGCTAATCCTCCACCTGCGGCACTGGCACACCAGGTTCTAGTCCCGGTTGGGGCACCGGATCCTGTCCTGGTTGCTCCTCTTCCAGTCTAGCTCTCTGCTGTGGCCCGGGAGGCAGTGGAGGATGGCTTAAGTGCTTGGGCCCTGCACCCCATGGGAGACCAGGAGAAGCACCTGGCTCCTGCCATCGGATCAGCGTGGTGCGCCCGCCGCAGCGGCCATTGGAGGGTGAACCAACAGAAAAGGAAGACCTTACTCTCTGTCTCTCTCTCTCTCTCACTGTCCACTCTGCCTGTCAAAAAAAAAAAAAAAAAAAAAAAAACAAAAAAAGAAGAAGAAGAAAGAAAAAAGAAAGGTCTTCATCTGCTGGACAGCTACAACAGTCAGGGCCAGGGCCAGGCTGAAGCCTGGAGCCAGGAACTTCATCTGGGTATCCCAGATGGGTGGTAGGGACCCAAACACTTAGACCAGCTTCTGCTGCTTTTCAGGTACATTAGCAGGGAGGTAGATTGGAAGTGGAGGTGCTGGGACTTGACTGGCAGTCCAATATGGGATGCTGGTGTTGTTAGCAGCCTGTGCCACAATGCTAGCTGCTAAAAATTTTTGTTTTGAACTAGATTCACAGGACATTGAAAAAACAATACAGAGTCTTGTCCTCTTCAGTGGTGACATCTTGGGTAACTGTAGTACACCATCAAAAACATAGGATTGACATTGATACATTATTGTTGACTAGAACACAAGAATCAATCAGTTTCATTCCATTTTTTGAAAGATTTATTTATTAATTTGAAAGACAGAGCTACAGAGAGGCAGGGACAGAGAGAGGTCTTCCATCTGATGGTTCACTCCCCAGATGACTGCAACAGCCAGAGCTGAGCTGATCTGAAGCCATGAGCCAGGAGCTTCTTCTGGGTTTCCCAGATGGGTGCAGGGGCCCAAGGACTTGGACCATCTTCCACCGCTTCCCCAGGTCATAGCAGAGAGCCGGATTGGAAGGGGAGCAGCCGGGACTGGAACTGGCACCCACATGGGTTGTCGGCACTGCAGGAGGTGGCTGGCCCTGTTTTTTTAAAAAATTTTGCTCCCACATATAAGGGAGAGCATATGGTATTTGTCTTTCTGTGCTCAGTTTGTTTCACTCAATATAGTGTCCTCCAGTTCCATCCATTTTGGTACAGATGACAGAATTTCATTCTTCTTTATAGCTGAATAATATTCCATTGTGGTGTGTGTGTGTGTGTGTGTTTTCTTTATCCATTCATCTGATGATGGATACCTTGGTTGATTCTATATTTTAGCTGTTGTGAACAGTGTTGCTATAAATGTTGTGGTGCAGGTAACCTTGGTACAATGTGTTCATGTCTTTTGGGTATATATCCGGTGCTCAGATTGCTGGATCATATGGGGAGTTTGTTTCCAGTTTTGTTTTTTTTTTTTTAAGATTTATTTATTTATTTGAAAAGTGGAGTTACAGAAGGAGAGAGATAGGGAGAGAGGTCTTCCATCTATCTGCTGGTTTATTCCCCAAATGACCCCAACAGCCAGAGCTGGGTCCATCTGAAGCCAGGAGCCAGAAGCTTCTTCTGGGTCTCCTACGCGGATGCAGGACCCCAAAGACTTGGGCCACCTTCTACTGTTTTCCAAGGCCACAACAGAGAGCTGGATTGGAAGAGGAGCAGCCAGGACTAGAACTGGTGCCTATATGGGATGCCGTTGCAGCAGGCGCAGGATTATCCTACTGTGCCTTGGCAGTGCCGCCCGCCCCTGTATTTTGTCTTTTGAAAACTGTTTGTTGAGGTCCTTTGTTGGTTTCTTCACTGGATTGGTTGTTTTTTGAATTGCTGATATATTCTGGATAGTAAACCTTTGTCAGATAAGTAGCTTGCAAATATTTTATTTTTTTTGATAGGCAGAATGGACAGTGAGAGAGAGAGACAGAGGGAAAGGTCTTCCTCTGCCGTTGGTTCACCCTCCAATGGCACCACGCTGATCCGAAGGCAGGAGCCAGGTGCTTCTCCTGGTCTCCCATGCGGGTACTGGGCCCAAGGACTTGGGCCATCCTCCACTGTACTCCCTGGCCATAGCAGAAAGCCGGCCTGGAAGAGGGACTTGCAAATATTTTTACCCATTCTTTTGGATATCTTTTCACTTTACTGATTGTTCCTTTGTTATGCAAAAGAGTCTAATAATCCCATTTGTCTAGTTTTGGTTTTGTTGCTTGTGCTTTGGGAGGTCTTATTTAGGAAGTCATCACCTATGCCAGTGTCTTGAAGTATTTCTCCTGTATTTTCTTCTAGCATTTTCATGGTCTCAGGTTTTAAATTTAGGTGTTTGATCCATCTTGAGCTGATTTTTGTATATGCTGAGAAAGAGGGATAATTTGTATCCTTTACTTGTTAGCTAGCATAATGCTAAAAGTTTCAGTCAGGAAAAGTTGGTTGACAGCGTATAAGTCTTGTGTTCTCACTGATTTCTTGTCTGTCTTCTCTAGTATAGGGATGGGAGTGTTGTCTTGTTCTGTCAGTTTTTGTTTCATATATTTTAAAGCCTGTTATTGGATTGTTATGTCTTCAGGATTACCATTTTTATCATTAAGAAATGTTTATTTTATCTCTAGTTGGAGTTTGCATAGTATATCTTTTCTGTTCTTTTAACCTATTTGTGTCTTTATATTTAACATAGTTTTGTTGTAAATAGCATATATTTTGGTCTTTTTTATCCTGTCTGCCTATAATTGGAATATTGTATCCATTTACTTTTATTGCAGTGATTGAGATTGTTGATTTTATATTTACTATCTTGTTATTTGCTTATTTGTTCCATCTATTCTGTTCCTCCTTTTTTTTTTTTTTAAAAAAAAGCAAGTCCTTTATCTGTAAGCATTTTGTATTATCTGCATCACTGACAACATCACTATATTGTCCTGTTTTAGTGGTTTCTTTTCCTTTTGTAAATGCTCACCTGGTACCATTTTAATTCCCCAGGAGGAACTAACATATCTTATTGCCAAAATTTGCTGGTGACAAATTATTTGAGCTTTTATATATCTGAAAAAGTCTTTAATTCCCCTTAGTTCTGAAGAATATTTTTTCTGGAAGTAGAACTCTTATATATTAATGTTAGCCGTCGCAAAACACACCCAACACCGGAGTAAGGGAAAGGGTTTATTGGGGAACACCCAACAGACTGGAGTGAAGGGGTGGCGAAGGAAAAAGAGAGAGAAAGAGAGTCTAAGAGAGAAACGGAGAAGAGAGGAGCTAGTGAGGAGAGAAGAGAGCAGAGAGGAGCCGAGAGAGAGGAGAGAGCAGAGAGGAGCCGAGAGAGAGAGCCAAGGGACCAGAGGAGGAGGCTAGAGAGAGGAACCGAGAGAGCACAGGAGAGAAGAACCAAGAGAGCACGTGTTCAGGAACAGGCTCTTTTAAAACTTTGCCTGAGGGTGGGCAGGGAAGCCGGAGCAGCGAATCCCATTAGGATGGGGGTGGAGCCTGGCTCAGGTAGCGCCAGTTTCCTAACAAGAACTGTAGATTGACAGCTTTTCTTTTAGTAATTTAAAGCTTTTTGATCCATTATTCTTTGAATGTGTTATTATTATTTTTAACATTTTTGAAAAGCAGAAGGATAGAGAGAGGGACAGAGACAAATGACAGAGACAAAGGTCTTTCATATGGTAGTTTACTCCCCAAATGGCTACAATAGCCAGGCTGGAACTCCATCCCTGTCCTCTGTGCGTAGCAGGAGTCCAGCTGAAATTGGGCCATCTTCTGCTGCTTTCTCAGGTCCATTAACAGGGGACTGTTTTGGAAGCAGAGCAGCCAGGACTCAAACTGTGCTCTGAAATAGGATGCTAGTATCACAGGTAGTAGCTTAACCACTGTGCCACAGCCCTGGCCCTGACTGTATTATTTCTGATAAGCACTCTGTGCTCATTCTTATGTTTTTCCTCTGTACTTGTTTCTCCTTCCATTGTTTGGTGCCCTAGTATGGTTTTCTTGAATTTCATTAAATTTTTTTAATCTGTGGACTTAATGCTTTTTTAATCAAATTTGAAATATCTTCTGCCATTATTTCTTAAAATACATTTTCAGCTCACTTTCCTCTCTACTCTCCCGAGATTTCTGGGCCATGTTACACTGATTTTTGTCCCACAAGTCACTGAGGATTTTTCCCCCACTATGTTTCAGATTGGGTATTTTCTATTTCTGTGTTGTCCAGTTCTTTTTCTTGTGCACATTTAATTGACTATTACTTTAATTTACTAAAAATTACCATATATTTGTTCCATCTCTCAAAGTTCCATCTGGCTCCCCTTTTTAAAATCTTCTGTTTGTCTTTTAGTATGTATTTATGCATATTTATAGTAGTTATTTTACTGTCCTTTTTTGATGGTTCATCATGTATTTCAGGATCTGTTTCTGTTGACCACTTTTTTTCTTTTTGCATATTCTGCTTCTTTGTAGGTCCGGTAAATTTTAATTTATTGGTGGATATTGTGAATATTATAGCAAGTGTCTGGATTTTATAATTTTTTTTAAAAAGTGTTGAGTTCTTTCAGTTGTGAAGGCAGATAAGTTACTATGGTCAGGTTGATATTTTCACAGTTTTATTTTAAGCTTTGCTGGATTGGATATAGAGTATCTTTTACTCTAGAGCTAATTTAGCCCTGTTACTGGCAAAAACCTTTGTGCCTGTCTTTATTGATGGCCTTGGTGGTTCAGCAGGTTTTCACTCTGGCTGCTCCAACTGCACCTTCTTGCAGCCCTCTGTTCAGTGGTGGACTCCATTCATTGATAACTCTGGATGTTTTTTTTTGGACTAGCCTCATGGAGTATCATGTGTTGTTCAATGTTTGGTAGCAGACTGGAGGGGATACCTCCTCCCTTGCAGCTTTGTGGAATTTTTTTTTTTTTTTAAATGATTACCTCCCTCCTTTTTGGAATCTTCCCATGTATCTCTTCCTTACATTCTCAACTCCCTCAGCCTTCCTGAGCTTTGACCTGTTTGACCAGTAATGCTCTGGTTATCTTTTTGTGTTCTTCCTTGCCACTGTCTGGAAAGTGCTTTTTTTTTTTTTTTTTTGACAGGCAGAGTGGACAGTGAGAGAGAGAGACAGAGAGAAAGGTCTTCCTTTTGCCATTGGTTCACCCTCCAATGGCTGCCGCGGACAGCACGCTGCGGCCGGCGCACCGTGCTCATCCGATGGCAGGAGCCAGGTACTAGGTGCTTTTTCCTGGTCTCCCATGGGGTGCAGGGCCCAAGCACTTGGGCCGTCCTCCACTGCACTCCTGGGCCACAGCAGAGAGCTGGCCTGGAAGAGGGGCAACTGGGACAGAATCCGGCGCCCTGACCGGGACTAGAACCCGGTGTGCCGGCGTCGCAAGGTGGAGGATTAGCCTGTTGAGCCACGGCGCCGGCCGGAAAGTGCTTTTATTAAGGATTTTCCCCAAACACAACATTGTGTAGCCTGTAATATAACACATGAAATAATTTGTTTAATGTATTTTATATCTATCTATCTATCTATGTTTTCTGGTTGTCCACATTAGAAAAGTTACTCCATCATGGGCAGAAGCAAAATTTCTCCCTTCTTTGTTTCTAGTTTTGTTTTAGATTTCTTATATTTATTTTTAAAAATTGTAATATATGGTAGCTTAAAATTTATCATCTTAAATGAAAAAAAACTTGGTGTTAAATTGGAAATTGCATAGAAAATTAATCAATTTAAAAAAATATCATGTAGGATCTCTGTTCTTAATGTGCTATACATTGTGAATTAATACTATAACTAGTACTCCACAGTATTTTTCACTTTGTGTTGCTATGTGAGGGCAAACTGTTGAAATCTTTACTTAATATATAGTAAATTG